>KZ652550.1:0-13389 GCA_001010745.2 Gerris buenoi | reverse complement strand
TGGTAGTTTTATTACTACGGAAAGATTAAATTTTAAATAATCCAAATTACAATTATCAATAACTACGGGAGACATACAGAGAAAAATACACCCCCACACCGGGAATCGAACCACGGGACCTCTGTTTACCGTACAGGTGCTCTTACCATCTGAGCTATACGGGAGATGGATTCTTCTCTGTCGTAACTAAAGTTTTTTAATCAATATCGTTGAACCCATTTTAGAGAAATAGGTAATTTGTTTTTGAGGGCTGGTACCCCCAAATTTTGAGCTAAAATTCATTACTCGATTTCACCTCGGAGTATGATTTTTCTTAACATGTGTGCCAATTTCGTCAAAATCAGCCCAGTAGTTTAGGTTTAGGACAGACAGACAACAACCACTTTTCTTTTCACGCCGTGTATAACAAAGACAGTTTTGTAGTAATGGGTGCAGGAGGTTGAAATTTATATGGGACGATGAATTGGCTAAGGATGACCTACATTCAAATTTTAGAACATTTTTTATACCTCCAGTTTCATTGCAATCGGATGTTGGTTCGAAAAAATTGAGCGACAGAAAGTCAAAAAGCAAATAATGTTCCCTGATGTCCAAAACGGATTTCTATCTTGGAATTTTTAAAATCGGAGATATATAAAAAATGTTCCTTCTGCGCAGAACGATAGCACAGCTTACGTTACCTTCGGTAAATTAGGAAATAAAACATCTTAAATATATCAAACGAGATCTAAACGCAAAATGATGGTAACGCAATTAAATAAATAAAATCGGTCCGTGACAACTTAGATAAACTTTCTTTTTTGTAGGAATTCATAATTACTTAGTCCAGTGGTTTCCATTTGATAAGTTTTTGATGTACATTATTTATTATTGAACATTTCATCAAAATTTATCATAAAAATAACTTTTCCTCGTCGGGAAATCAAACCTTGACTTCTTGGCCCGTGTTTAAAGCTTCATATTTTCTCTGGAATTTGATTCTTCCCGGGAAAACTGCTTATATCGTATTTAAATGGATTACTTTTTAGAAGTTTTTTAAATTCAATTTTTAAATTTTTGGTAGTTTTATTACTACGGAAACATTAAATTTTAAATAATCCAAATTACAATTATCAATAACTACGGGAGACANATTTTGAGCTAAAATTCATTACTCGATTTCACCTCGGAGTATGATTTTTCTTAACATGTGTGCCAATTTCGTCAAAATCAGCCCAGTAGTTTAGGTTTAGGACAGACAGACAACAACCACTTTTCTTTTCACGCCATCGAAATACTTTATCGTTATTTGAGAAATTAAAAATATAGTTTATATACTGTAAAACTATAATATGCTTTTGATTTTAGAAAAATTAAAAAAATCAAACGTTTGAAAATTCGGAAATGTTTTATTAGTCTGTGTTTATAGTCCAGTAAAATTAGGCAAAAAAGGGTGTTCCTTCGGAATAATTTTAAGCCACGATTTTTTTTCACAGAGAGCTTTGTTATGTCATTGCAATTAATACCTGAAAAGTCCCCAACTTTTTTATGTATGCTTCCCTCTTTTTTAGAGGGAGGAAGGAGGGGGGAAAAATTTAAAGGACAAAAGCTAAGCAAGTGGGGTATCATTTTCTATGCATTTCTTTACGCTGAATCGATTAAAACAAGAATCAAGTCGATACGACCTATAGTTTGGATGATATAAGGGGTTTTATGTATAAAAAACTCAAATATTTTAATGTAATAAGACTTTTTTTGCCAATTGGAAACTTTTAGGAAGGTCCCTGGAGAAAAAATCGAAAATTAATTTCTAGTGATAACCCTAGAAGGTGTACATTAAAATACTTGATTTTCTTTATACATAAAACTCCTTATATCTTCCAAACTATAGGTCGTATCGACTTGATTCTTGTTTTAATCGATTCAGCGTAAAGAAATGCATAGAAATTGATACCCCACTTGCTTAGCTTAAGACCTTTAAATTTTACCCCCCCTCCTCCCCCCCTTTAAAAGAGAGGGAAGCGTACATAAAAAAGTTGGAGACTTTTCAGGTATTAATTGCAATGGCATAACAAAGCTCTCTGTGAAAAAAAAATCGTGGCTTAAAATTATTCCCAAGAAAAAACCTATATTGACTGGACTAATATGAGAAAGTAAAAAATCGGTCCGAAGCAAACTCCCAGTTTGTCTGGGAAAATGGATTATACCGTTAGATTCGTATTTAAATTGACTACACTTTAGAATTTTTAATAAAAATCGTCGGAACCGTTATCGAGAATTTTTTTTCACGTATTTTCACGAGTTTTTGGAGGTAGCGCCCCCAAATTTGGAGCTAAAATTCCCTTACGATTTCGCCTCAGGGTATGATTTTTCTGAAAATGTATGCCAAAGTTCGCCAAAATCNTGTATTCTTCACCTTAGTTGTTTCTATGTGCAAAATTTGGGGAAGATTGAATGACGGGAAGTGGTTCAAAATTGGGGTAATATGTGTGCGATGAAACTTACAAAGCAAAGTAATATAAGACCAGTAAAAAATTGGGGTAATAGGTGTGCGATGAAACTTACAAAGCAAAGTAATATAAGACCAGTAAAAAAATAGACTCCAGCGCCGGGACTCGAACCACGGGCCTCTATATTATTAATAAATAAGAAGTTAAAAATTATCATTTTTTGTTAAATTTCTAATAATCCGAGTTAGTGGCGGTCCCATATAAGTCGGACTATCGGGACTATACTGAATTCCCTGCGGAACTCGTTTTATGGTGTCTTGGAACCAAGAAATATATATATTTTTTAATATAATTGTCTGTCCTCTGTTGTCTATTGCGCAGATGCGAGCAATTTTTCTATTTATCTATATTGGAATAATTTTGCTGAATGTTTGTCAAATTTAATCAAAATCGAGCCAGTAGCAATTTTTTATTTATTTATTATTTTTTTTTTTTTGCGCCTTAACAACTTCGGCTATTAGCGCATTTTATTCCATTTATTAGACCGATTTTTTTATTTTTTATTATATTATTTATTCATTTTTTTTTTATCGTGGTCTATTTTTCTGATAAATCCTTTCTCAAAGAGGCTTGAGAAACCCCTAATTTGATCTAATACATTTTACATTTTTCTAACGAAATAAACATAATATAAAAGAGCTCATTGTAGCAACAAATCTAAAGAGATAATAACGCCCAATTGACCCGAAAAAAACCAACAACAAAGACAAACCGTTCGCACCTAATATTATAAAATTCCAAGAAAAGTCAAAATAATGACCTAAAATACAAAATAATGAGATATTTATAATAGTAATTATAGATATGTACTTTTGAAAAAGTTAAAACCCTAGTAATCGGGAGCCTTTTAAAACTTTTTTTCCGATGTAAATCTAACAAGGGTCTAAGGTATGTAAAAGAAGAATACTTGTGTAGCATGTTACACATAATTAAAATGTTGTATAATAAAGATTTTAGGCATTAATATGGAATTATTCAAAGGCCGACTTACTCTACAAGTAGGATCAACCCTTGTACTTTTTTGTTTTTTTAAAAAAATCTAAGGGGTATATCATATTTAAATTTATTTTTTTAACAAAAAAAAAAATTGATAAATACTTAATTGAGGTATAGAGGACATAATCTGTTTGAAACAAGATATAAATCTTGATGACAAAGTTTCTTTTATCTGGTCTTAAATTACTTTGCTTTGTAAGTTTCATCGCACACCTATTACCCCAATTTTGAACTACTTCCCGTCTTTCAATCTTCCCTAAATTTTGCGCATTAAAATCAATTTTGGTTGAAGAATACAGAAAACTTTCAATTAGTGTGGCACATAGCTTCCTCACATCATATTATGTACTTTATTGATATATTAACATTAGCGTTAAATTACTTTATTGTTATATATTGTTTATTGTGAAAAAAAACTATCAATAGTTTTTAGCAATCTTAAACACAGCGGTGTCGTTGATAGTTTTACTAAAAATTGTATTACCACCTCTAACCACCTCTAACCACCTCTAACCACCTCTAACCACCTCTTTCGCGTGAACGCTTGAACGGATAACGTTATCCAACGAACTCGTCCTAGGCATTGGTAAAATAAACATGTCTTCTAAATTACATCAGAATCGGTCGACATTTACTCAAGTTATCGTCGGACGTTTCAGGATATGCAAACACTCAGACCGACAGACAGACACAAGACCAATAATGTCTGAAACGGATTTCTGTCTTGGAATTTTTAAAATCGGAGACATAAAACTTTTTCGTTCTCAAAAGTGAACACAATGCTTCCGATACCGGTAAGCTCATCGGAAGCAGAAATAAATTAAAAAATGTTGAAAATAGGACCAGCAGTCGATAATCATTCTGAAGACAGAAATCCGTTTCAGATATCAGGGAATAGTTTTGGTCATGTGTCTGTCTGTCGGTCTGTCATTTTATGAAATATCGATGGTTTGTCGTCAGTAGCTTGCAAATGGCCCCAGATTAATATCAACCCTCTGTGCTCTTTATATTTTTTAAAATTGATACAATTTTGATATGATTAAAAATAACAACGGGGAAACAATTACCTAAATAAATTGGATAAAAATAGGTTTTAAAAGCATATAAATCATTAAATTTTACGAAATAAGACGCGAGGATGGTAGTGCCACACCAATTAGCTAAGTACTTTTAAAATTTACAATTCATTTCACACATACCTGTGACTTAATACGACTGTCGAAAATTAAAAAAAAATTAAAATGTGGAAATTTAATAATAAAAAAATAGAATTTAAAGAAGCCTATGAATACATCAGTGGGGCATTAAAACAAATAAAACCAAATTTTTTTGAAACAGTATTTTATTTAATGGATGGAAACCACTCAAATTTTTGATGAGGTGGGGTTTTTAAGTAAAATTCAAACACCTCACATTTGCGATATTTTTCGATCTTTCCTTAGATCATTCTCAAGTTAACTGATTTTAGGTGAATCGATGAGAATCTGTACGATTTAAATAAGTACTTCCAAAATGTTTTTGGAAAAACTAATGAAATCAACTAGTCAATGAAATCAACTAGTCAATGAAATCAACTAGTCAATGAAATCAACTAGTCAATGAAATCAACTAGTCAATGAAATCAACTAGTCAATGAAATCAACTAGTCAATGAAATCAACTAGTCAATGAAATCAACTAGTCAATGAAATCAACTAGTCAATCAGCTTGAGAAAGAACCAAGGAGGGATCGAAATATCGCAAATGTGAGGTGTTTGCATTTTTCTTAAAAGACCCACAAGCCACAAGATTGAAAAGGTAGATATAAAAATTTAAATTCACAGTAATACTAAAACGCTAGTTCATGTATTCAATCATACAAAAATATACATCATCACAATAAAAATAAACTGCTATATTGGTGTGGCACATAGCTTCCTCGCATTCTATCATGAGCTATTTGAGTTTATGCTTTTACAAGTCATTATTTTTTAATTGTTCCTCCGTTTTTTAGGGTCTTGTAGATACTTCTCAAAACCCTTATGCCGAGCTATTGCGCAGATGCGAGCAATTTTTCTATTTATCTATATTGGAATAATTTTGCTGAATGTTTGTCAAATTTAATCAAAATCGAGCCAGTAGCAATTTTTTATTTATTTATTATTTTTTTTTTTTTGCGCCTTAACAACTTCGGCTATTAGCGCATTTTATTCCATTTATTAGACCGATTTTTTTATTTTTTATTATATTATTTATTCATTTTTTTTTTATCGTGGTCTATTTTTCTGATAAATCCTTTCTCAAAGAGGCTTGAGAAACCCCTAATTTGATCTAATACATTTTACATTTTTCTAACGAAATAAACATAATATAAAAGAGCTCATTGTAGCAACAAATCTAAAGAGATAATAACGCCCAATTGACCCGAAAAAAACCAACAACAAAGACAAACCGTTCGCACCTAATATTATAAAATTCCAAGAAAAGTCAAAATAATGACCTAAAATACAAAATAATGAGATATTTATAATAGTAATTATAGATATGTACTTTTGAAAAAGTTAAAACCCTAGTAATCGGGAGCCTTTTAAAACTTTTTTTCCGATGTAAATCTAACAAGGGTCTAAGGTATGTAAAAGAAGAATACTTGTGTAGCATGTTACACATAATTAAAATGTTGTATAATAAAGATTTTAGGCATTAATATGGAATTATTCAAAGGCCGACTTACTCTACAAGTAGGATCAACCCTTGTACTTTTTTGTTTTTTTAAAAAAATCTAAGGGGTATATCATATTTAAATTTATTTTTTTAACAAAAAAAAAAATTGATAAATACTTAATTGAGGTATAGAGGACATAATCTGTTTGAAACAAGATATAAATCTTGATGACAAAGTTTCTTTTATCTGGTCTTAAATTACTTTGCTTTGTTAGTTTCATCGCACACCTATTATCCCAATTTTGAACTACTTCCCGTCTTTCAATCTTCCCTAAATTTTGCGCATTAAAATCAATTTTGGTTGAAGAATACAGAAAACTTTCAATTAGTGTGGCACATAGCTTCCTCACATCATATTATGTACTTTATTGATATATTAACATTAGCGTTAAATTACTTTATTGTTATATATTGTTTATTGTGAAAAAAAACTATCAATAGTTTTTAGCAATCTTAAACACAGCGGTGTCGTTGATAGTTTTACTAAAAATTGTATTACCACCTCTAACCACCTCTAACCACCTCTAACCACCTCTAACCACCTCTTTCGCGTGAACGCTTGAACGGATAACGTTATCCAACGAACTCGTCCTAGGCATTGGTAAAATAAACATGTCTTCTAAATTACATCAGAATCGGTCGACATTTACTCAAGTTATCGTCGGACGTTTCAGGATATGCAAACACTCAGACCGACAGACAGACACAAGACCAATAATGTCTGAAACGGATTTCTGTCTTGGAATTTTTAAAATCGGAGACATAAAACTTTTTCGTTCTCAAAAGTGAACACAATGCTTCCGATACCGGTAAGCTCATCGGAAGCAGAAATAAATTAAAAAATGTTGAAAATAGGACCAGCAGTCGATAATCATTCTGAAGACAGAAATCCGTTTCAGATATCAGGGAATAGTTTTGGTCATGTGTCTGTCTGTCGGTCTGTCATTTTATGAAATATCGATGGTTTGTCGTCAGTAGCTTGCAAATGGCCCCAGATTAATATCAACCCTCTGTGCTCTTTATATTTTTTAAAATTGATACAATTTTGATATGATTAAAAATAACAACGGGGAAACAATTACCTAAATAAATTGGATAAAAATAGGTTTTAAAAGCATATAAATCATTAAATTTTACGAAATAAGACGCGAGGATGGTAGTGCCACACCAATTAGCTAAGTACTTTTAAAATTTACAATTCATTTCACACATACCTGTGACTTAATACGACTGTCGAAAATTAAAAAAAAATTAAAATGTGGAAATTTAATAATAAAAAAATAGAATTTAAAGAAGCCTATGAATACATCAGTGGGGCATTAAAACAAATAAAACCAAATTTTTTTGAAACAGTATTTTATTTAATGGATGGAAACCACTCAAATTTTTGATGAGGTGGGGTTTTTAAGTAAAATTCAAACACCTCACATTTGCGATATTTTTCGATCTTTCCTTAGATCATTCTCAAGTTAACTGATTTTAGGTGAATCGATGAGAATCTGTACGATTTAAATAAGTACTTCCAAAATGTTTTTGGAAAAACTAATGAAATCAACTAGTCAATGAAATCAACTAGTCAATGAAATCAACTAGTCAATGAAATCAACTAGTCAATGAAATCAACTAGTCAATGAAATCAACTAGTCAATGAAATCAACTAGTCAATGAAATCAACTAGTCAATGAAATCAACTAGTCAATGAAATCAACTAGTCAATGAAATCAACTAGTCAATGAAATCAACTAGTCAATGAAATCAACTAGTCAATGAAATCAACTAGTCAATGAAATCAACTAGTCAATGAAATCAACTAGTCAATGAAATCAACTAGTCAATGAAATCAACTAGTCAATGAAATCAACTAGTCAATGAAATCAACTAGTCAATGAAATCAACTAGTCAATGAAATCAACTAGTCAATGAAATCAACTAGTCAATGAAATCAACTAGTCAATGAAATCAACTAGTCAATGAAATCAACTAGTCAATGAAATCAACTAGTCAATGAAATCAACTAGTCAATGAAATCAACTAGTCAATGAAATCAACTAGTCAATGAAATCAACTAGTCAATGAAATCAACTAGTCAATGAAATCAACTAGTCAATGAAATCAACTAGTCAATGAAATCAACTAGTCAATGAAATCAACTAGTCAATGAAATCAACTAGTCAATGAAATCAACTAGTCAATGAAATCAACTAGTCAATGAAATCAACTAGTCAATGAAATCAACTAGTCAATGAAATCAACTAGTCAATGAAATCAACTAGTCAATGAAATCAACTAGTCAATGAAATCAACTAGTCAATGAAATCAACTAGTCAATGAAATCAACTAGTCAATGAAATCAACTAGTCAATGAAATCAACTAGTCAATGAAATCAACTAGTCAATGAAATCAACTAGTCAATGAAATCAACTAGTCAATGAAATCAACTAGTCAATGAAATCAACTAGTCAATGAAATCAACTAGTCAATGAAATCAACTAGTCAATGAAATCAACTAGTCAATGAAATCAACTAGTCAATGAAATCAACTAGTCAATGAAATCAACTAGTCAATGAAATCAACTAGTCAATGAAATCAACTAGTCAATGAAATCAACTAGTCAATGAAATCAACTAGTCAATGAAATCAACTAGTCAATGAAATCAACTAGTCAATGAAATCAACTAGTCAATGAAATCAACTAGTCAATGAAATCAACTAGTCAATGAAATCAACTAGTCAATGAAATCAACTAGTCAATGAAATCAACTAGTCAATGAAATCAACTAGTCAATGAAATCAACTAGTCAATGAAATCAACTAGTCAATGAAATCAACTAGTCAATGAAATCAACTNAAATTTTGAGTTGGGTATCAAATGAAAGCTGCTGAAGAGTAGGACACAAATATATATTTGCTTTTTTAAATTTTGCGTTCCTTATTGGTTTATTACTGATAAAAAACATTGTGACCCCCCGGGGGATCGAACCCGGGACTTTTAGATTGAAGACAAGAAATCATTATTTACATAATGGGTATGCTTACTCATCTACAAATCCCTAAAAAGTACTTGGAGTAAGTACTTCCCTGTGATTTTTTTAATCTGTCAAAATTGTTTTGATTTTTTACACGAATTAAAGTATCAATTTAGCAAAATGTAAAGAGCCCAGAGGGTTGAAATTAATCTGATGTTATCCGCGGGTTATTTTCGATAAACTATATAAGTTTCATACAAATCAGAAAAGTACTTTTGAAGCTATATCCCTAAATAAATGTAGGTTTGTGTGCATGTGGAAGAGAAACAAATGAGCGTAAAAAGTTGAAACTTATATAGGACCAAAAATAAGCTAATTATGACCTAACATGCAAATTTCTTTTAAAAATCGGATGAGTAGTTTTTAAGATATGTTGGTTCGAAAAAATTGAGCAAAAGACTGTGATACAGACCGACAGACAGACAAGGAACCAAAAAAATGATCCCTGATGTATGAAACGGATTTCTGTCTTGAAATTTAGAGGTGGTTAGAGGTGCTAACCACCTCTAACCACCTCTAACCACCTCTAACCACCTCAAAGACATAAAATATTTTCTTATCTGGGGTTAGGTTTTTGTTGGAACTAAAGTCCTTTTCTTTTTAATTTTTTATTTTGTTTAACAAAGCTTTCGCCGAGGGAACCTGGGCTTCTTCAGTGTTTTAATACAGTACATTTAGAGAAAAATGACCAAATGAAAAAAGCAATAATGAATTAAAAGTCTTATATTATTTTTTTCTAAAAATTTCCCCCGGTTTTTAGTTTTGAAATATGGTAACCCTATAGAAGACCATTTTCAACAGGATATTGAGTTAACATTTGAAGTACAGTTATGAGTTGTGATTTTTGACAGTTCGGGAAAATCTGAAAAATTAAGGTAGGGAGCCACTGAAAGAACAGGGTTTTGAATTCTAGAAGGTCGGGCCAACTAGGCAAACAAAAATGCCCTGGCCCCATCCCTCCCACAGGCCTTGAGGCTTAATTTTTTTCTACATTAAGGTTGGCAAATCTTATGTTATAAATTCTAATTAAAAAAACTTTTACCTCCAGCAGGNATATTAATTCTTCAAGTTCTTATCTTTAAACTATATTATTTTACTTTTTTAGACCGAAAGAGGCAAGATACACTTTTTCTTTATTTTTTTTATTTTTTTATTTTTTTTAAATACCACGAAATCTTTGTCATTAAGATTACCAATCAGTTATCTAGTCTAGTATTTCATTTTTTTTTTAAATACCAAATCTTGATTTTATTATCACTACCTTTACCACAAACTATTATCACATCCCATAATATTCGAATACTATAAAAAAAAAATAAGAAAAGAATTGAATTGATTATATTAATTCCTTGTGAGTCAACAAAGTAATTTGAAATGCATTAAACTAATCAAATATTTAAGAAATATAAAGCTTAGCTGTTAACAAATTATTTCACAAGTTTTATATTTTTACACTGGGATATTTTACAGTTTTACATCTAATAAAATACCTAATAAAAGTATTATATGTACTTACTGGAAATATATAAACGGCGAGTTATAAGTTATAAGTAAAATTCAATTTCCTATTAATGCAACACTAAGATTAATATAACGCATATAATTTAATAAAAGAAATACTGCTTATACTAATCTTAACTACTAATAATTTTTATTATTAATTTCATTTTAATTATTAATACAATTTTATATGAAGCGAATGCGCACTACAAATTAAAAGGAATGAAAAAGATTGAGGTTGCATTATTTTATCGATGTAACTCTATAAAATTATAGGACACTTCTTTAGATTGTTACTCACCTTATAAAATAAACTGAAGGAATAACAATCTAAAGAAGGTGTATGGAATGTTCTTCTTTAGACTGTTACTCCCTTTATAAAAAAAATTGTGATACTCCTTTATCCCAAAGTACATTGACCTAAACATCGCTTTGTATTAATAGTTATTTATTCAAAGTCATTTATATTCTAAAAACCAACATAGGGAAGTAACAATCTAAAGAAGTACTCAATACAGTTAACGGAGAAAAATTATTTCCAGTAATGACAAATTTCAATCTTCTTTCAAGATTTTAACTAAAATTTTACAATTAATTGGATAAAATTATGATTTTAGAAATCAAATTTTGAATTTCACATCTACAGACATTATTGATTTGTATTAACTAATACATAAATACATATAACTAAAGTTAAAGTTTCTAAATACGGTCATCATTATTTCATATAATATAAATAAATTACAAAAGAAGAGCAACATTTTTATAATGAATATTTAATTAAGAATGGTGCAAAGAGAAGAAAAATATTAAATTCAAAATTTAATAGGATTCCAGTAAAAGATCAGTTCAATGATTGTTTAGTTTTTTCTGTTCGTTTTAAAGGCAGTAAATTATGACTTTGAAATGGTAAGTATGCACCGCCTTTAATTATGTTTCCTGTAATAAAACCCTTGTAGGTCTAGCGGATATCTAGCCGCCGCGGTAAATTTATGCACCTGCCGTAAAACTATACATCCCAAGTATCGAACTGTATTAAAATACTCATCTATTCGATTTGGGGTAGAAATTATAAAGTTTTAGAAGCGTTTGCTTCGATAGAACATAGATTAGAAATAAAATGAAATTAAAAGCATGCGATTTGTAGTAAAAAAAAAAATATATTTTGACTCACCGCAGTTTCGAATCAACACTCTTTATGAAGCATGATTCGGACGGAAATCCCAAATCGAACGAGGGGGGAAAAAGCGATCGTGGACGTCAATCCACAATCCGAACCGGAATATAATTGTCCACAAACTTTGACCACAGAAGGATGCCGGAACCAACACAAGAACCGTTGTTTGATCGACGAGCGAGTTCCGGGAGTCGTGGATCCCGAAGAGATTCGGAAATACGCGGAGATCCGAAGGGTCCAAGTGGAAGATTCGGAAGACGGCTGCTACGAGACCGGATTTCAACGAAACGAATCGGAAGAAGTATCTGCAAAATCCCGGGAAACTTAGACGGACTGTCAAAACGTTACGGTGTTTAAATAGATGGTCGCGAGACGGCGAGTTAGTGTGGGCTTTATGTTGTAGTCGGTTAGTGCGTGATGGAGTTATGGTACAAAAGAAATGCACTAGGAGCTGAAGCAGGTTATAGGAAGACTGAAAGGTTCGAGCCGGGTACAATGTGGGCCAGGCACACCTTGGTACCCCTCCCATGTGATAGTACCTCGCTCCCACTCCTGTACCCCGCCGCTCTCACCTCGGTACCATAAACGCACCGGTGCCGGTACCCCTCCCAGCCTTTCTTATGACTACGCCACCTAGACGCTATTACAGACCCTTTTAAGTAACCAACAGAACCGGAAAAATAATGCTTTTTCAAAACTGTTTTTAGTGTCCGATAAAAAAAAAACGTCTATCCGGTAATACGCACTCTTATGGCGTTCTTACGAGCCGATGGCAATACGGATTTTACGACCTGGATAATTTTTATCTCGAGTTCCGAAGTAACCGAATCCTAGGGAAGCGTCGGAATCGAGTGAAATCCAATAGTACGGGCGGCCTGCACAGTCCGCCCCGTAAAGAAATACTTGACAGCACCGAGTCGCCCGGCCATTCCGTTATGCGCCGACTGGCTCACTCAAGATTTTAACATCGCATCTATTTCCTTTAGCTACTAGACACCAGTATTAATTCCATATTCAAAACTGTTAAATTAGTAAATTAAAGGATTCTATCGTGTAAAACAGAATATAAACACACTAGAACAAAATTAAACTCGAAAAAGAAGTTAATTTAATCGTTAATAAAATACAAACTAAATGATATCTTGCGTTGTATACGTGTTGTACGGCTAAACGCTCCGGCAAGAATACAAACCTATAAAGCGGACCTCACACGGTCAATATAATTTCCTTCAATATATTGAGTGAATATATTGAAGGAAATTATATTGACCGTGTGAGGTGGTTTGTTTTGGAAAATGTTTTCACGAGTTGCCACTGACAGCGCTACAATACGACCAAATATTGACAGAGCTTCAATATAAATCAAATAAGTTTGATTTAATTGAAGGTCCGTCAATATATTGACGACGACAAATATTTCTTCAATAAACCCCTCACACGGTCAATATATTGACAGAAATCAAATATTGAGTCAATATATTGACCGTGTGAGGTCCGCCT
>KZ652549.1:157931-169278 GCA_001010745.2 Gerris buenoi | reverse complement strand
TATTTAAAAAAGTTGTTTGCCTCATTAAAGAGATGAGGTTAGAATTTTTTCCCGTCCAAAAATTCCAATTTTTTAATTTGACGCTTACGTTTACGCGAGCGTTGTGCGTGAACGGTTGGACGGATAACGTTGTCCAACGAACTTGTCTTGGGCATTGGTAAAATGAACAGGTGTACCAAATTTCAACTAAGTCGGTCAACTTTTACACAAGTTATCGCCATCGGTAAATTTCGTGACTGATTTTGCGTGACGGTTTTCGCCGTTTTTTTTTCGGATACACTCCCGGGCCCAGAACGTGCCATAAGGAACTTCGTTCCAAAAAATTATCTTTATTTAGAAAGTTACAAGCGGAAAGTTTAGTGGGATGTCCACTCATAAATGCTTTTATTTTATTGCATTCATTATTAGATTGTCACATATATATTTAATGAACGTTATAGTTATTAAGATACTTAGTGTTACTGTTGTTGACTTGTGTATATCAGGGGAGATAAAGACAAAGGAAAGCCAGAGCCAGCTCAGGGATGTGATCTTTAGGTTGACTCTTGACCCATAACAACGACCAGGTTCAACCTAGAAGGTCTGCTGGTCAAGGTTGTGGTTCGGGGTCGAACTGATTGAGAGCTTGTCCTTCAGTTGGCCTCTACGCTTGAACGTACCCCTAGCAACCTACTAAGCGGCAAATCTTTAAATCGTAACAACAAGTACAGTTACGGACGTTTACACCAACAAACAAAGTACGATATCAAGTTTGCTTATTCTAGCTTTTACAATTTCCCAGATTAGTGATGAATAGATGAGCTCAGGGAATGAATTTAAAAATTTCCTTTATTTTACTACGTTTTTATTAACTTGGTTTCTTGTTTGTCCGGTACAAATCTTGCAATCGATTTATAACTAACTTCCCGAGTAGCTAGACATTTGAAACTTTTAGAATAGCTCAGAACATGATGACAATGCATTATTTTAATACTTTTAGCCATCTTTCAGCAGAATTTTAATTAGTTTTCAGCAAATTTTGCTGTATGGAAAGTTAGTTCGGAAAAAATCCCGCAAATTATTTTATTTGTTTTGACATAAGCCATGTTTACGATCTTCATTTTGACGGATTTCAAATTATGATTTATGACAGAAAATTTAAAAACGGAGTTGAAGCGAGCGTAAGCGAGCTTCTTACATTCAACGAAATATGCATCTTGGATGTCTGTCTGTCTGTCTGTTTGTCTGTCTGTCCGTAACGTTTACGTGTCCGACGATAACTTGAGTAAAAGTTGACCGATTTAGTTGAAATTTGGTATACATGTTCCTTTTACTAATACTCAGGCTAAGTTCGTTGGACAGCGTGATCCGTCCAAGAGTTCGCGCGCAATGCTCGCGTAAACGTGAGCTTGAAATTTAAAATTGGAATTTCAGGACGGGAAAAAATTCTATCATAACCTATTCGATGAGACGAACATTTTTTTCTTATAACATTTTTTAGTAAAACCAACAACGACACCGCTATGAATTAATAAAGATCGCAAAAACTATTAAAGCGGACCTAAACGTTTAAAATAGAGAAAACAACCTTTTTACCGATATCTTGCGTTCTAACGAAACGATTTTAATAAAACTTCATATACATCGTCTAAAGTACAATTGAAACAAGTATGTAAAATTTCAAGTTGATACAAGCTGTAGTATTCGAGTAATGACGTGATACATTTTATAATAATTGAAAAGGAGAGGTGCGGTTAGAGTTTTTAGAGGAATAGTAAGAATGCGGGGTGGTTCCCTTCCCTTACTACTAGCCGCTGATCTACTACTATACCCATTATCTATCAACTCATCATGATGCATGATTATCTATTTTTTCAATATTCAATACACATTTATTACTATTACTATACGCTCGCTTCAATGATAGAGCCACACGATGCCTAGTATATAAAAAGTTATTTTTATCTTGTAATTATTTATTAATTATATTATTGTTATAAGCATCACAAGTCAAGTTTGTTAAGGAACCGTTGGTGCAATGAGATAAGTTGAGTATTGACTTGACAGAGAACCCAGAGTTCTATTATAAGAAAAGAAATAATAATGCTTTACCTCGGCTACCATAGCGTCCTGAGAGATCATGTCTTTAATCATAGCAGGTATGAGCCTCTTTGCTGAGCAATCGTTAATCGTATTACCTGCAACAAAAGTAATACAAATATCACATTCTCATAACCGCACTCGTTTCTTTTTAATCCTCAACACAAAGGCTCTAATGTCAAAAAAAAAAAAAAAAAAATATGACTTAGGCTGCTCCCTGACTTGTCGGTACGGTATCGGTGCGGTATCTATATTTATTTATTTATTTTAAATTTTCTTTGTGGCGACCTATCTCAGTAGGTGTACAAAAGTCAAAAATTCAGAAAAATTAACAAATTTTTAAACACTAAAACTTCGTTTACAATGTTTATAACTTAAACACAAATAACAAAAAAAAAAAAGTTCAACAAATAAACTACAAGTACAGTTAAAAGTTGAAAAAACAGAAGTTTGAAGAGAGCAGAAAAATATAAAACAAGTAAAGTTAATAATTTAAGTTAACAATGTTATACAGATAAAAATTTGGACGAAATACAAAGTTAACAAATAAGAAGTTAAAAAGCAGTAAAGTTAATAATTTAAGTTAACAATGTTATTCAGATAAAAATTTGGACAAAATACAAAGTCAACAAATAAGAAGTTAAAAAAAAAAAAAAAATTAAACGTTGAGAGTGAAGAATTCTTCGACGCTATAAAGCGGATTCTGGATTAAGAATTCTTTGGTAACTTTATTAAACGAGTTAAAAGGAAGCTCTCTTACCTCTGACCTAAGTTTATTAAAAAGTTTAAGTCCAAGCACACTGTGCCCAACATTAGACTTCTCAAGTCTATGTTGAGTCAGAACTATTTTGTCTTTATTTCTTGTGTTATAGCAATGTTCATGTCGGTTGAACATATCCAGATTGTTTTTAACATACTTAAGGCATTGATATATATAAAGGCCATAAAATGTCAAGATTCTGAATTCCTTAAAAAGGCGAGTACAATGTTCTGTCTTTTTAGCTCCTGCCAGAATTCTTATTGGCTTTTTTTGTTTAAGAAAAATTTCCTAAGATTCTGCATGGCCCCATAGCAATATACCATAGCTCATACGGCTTTCAAACAAAGCATGGTAGGCAGACTTGATCCCTTCCTCTGTGAGGTATCTTTTTAGGGTGCTTAACAGGTAGACTTGTGAAGATAGTTTCTTCTGAAGCTCGCTGATATGCTCTTTCCATGACAGCTTAGTGTCAAGGGTAAGCCCTAAAAACTTGATGGATGAGATGTTATTTTCTTTCTGCAACAAAGTAAACTTAATTTCCTGTGTCTTTTCTTCGTTAAGGAAAAATCCATTAAAAGCAAACCACTCTTTTGTCGATTTTAATTGACATGTTTGGCTGTCAGCACTAATATTTAGGTCCTTATCTCTCGTCAATACATTAGAGTCATCACAGTAACCTACCGCTAGCATGCAGTACCTATAAGCTAGTATGCCGATGCAGTAAGATTTTTTACCGAGCGCCTGTATCTTAATGAGTCCACCCTGAGTATTTTACCGCTTCTGTTTTTACTGCATGTTCTTACCGACTCTCGGTATACTGATTCTTACCGCGAGGTAAAGCATCTGTACCGAATCGGTACCGAGCGAGAGCTTACCGATACCGTACCGACAAGTGAGGGAGCGGCCTGACTAGGGCGCATGCGTGGGAGAAGAGCGGTAAGGAATCAGTAAAAACAAGTAAAACAAGTAAAAACAGAAGCAGTAAAAAATACTAGATTAAAATAAACTCCTATCATTCTATCTTTGAGCGTGGTGGAGGTGTCAAGCAAAATAGCAACGTTGAAAGATATTCATGTTATTTTGGTCTCAGAAATTGAGAAATATCCATTGTTGTACAATTATAAATTACTGGAATATGCTAAAGAAAAGACCTGACAGAGAAAGCTTTGTCGGAAATTTCAAACAACAACTTCAGGTATTTACTGTTTGTATTTATTAATTTTAATATGATAAATTATAATATTTATTATTAAACGATATCGCTAGTAATTTTTTTCTTTTTCTACGCAATTGCAAATAAATGTAACACGCTATAATAGTATCTTCATCTGACGAGGACATAAACATAATCAAATCACGCCCCTGACTGCAAGATTCTACCGAAAGTAAACTGACATGTGAGGAGATGAAGGCGGTATCGGTAAGCTGTCGGTAAAGTAAAAAATACTGCATACCGATACCGTACCGACTAGTCAGGGAGCGGCCTTATGTGGGTTCCAACTAGGGAATCCAATCCCGGGATCCCGAATCCTGGGATCCCGGGATTGGATTGTGGGAGACGGGATTAGCCGATGTACCCCTACGGCAATCCCGGGATTGTAAAGTAACAATCCCGGGATTGTACAGTAACAATCCCGGGATTATAAAGTAACAATCCCGGGATTATAAAGTAACAATCCCGGGATTGTAAAGTAACAATCCCGGGATTGTAAAGTAACAATCCCGGGATTTCAGATTTTTAAATTTTTACGTTTTACGGTACTTTGACTAGTACAAGTAGTTTTTAATAAACAGAATAATAAATTTTCTAAATAAATAACATAATTTATATATAAATAGTGAACTAAATAAATAACCAAACAAATTACTTGAATAGACAATAATATTAGTCGGATAGTAGATTGCACTAAGTAGCGTAGTAAGAGTAGACAGACTTCTGTGATTTGTTGACTGCACGATGTGGACTGAAGGAGGTATCAAATAATTCTAAAACCTAACTGCATTTTTTTTATGAACATTTTAAGTATGCAGAGTTTCGTTTGTTGCTAAAACGTATTACGGGACAATTAGTTGTTTTCATTAGGTATATCTTTTACTTAGTAGGTATATCTTTTACTTAGTAGGTACATCTTTTACTTAGTAGGTATATCTTTTACTTAGTAGGTATATCTTTTACTTAGTAGGTATATCTTTTACTTAGTAGGTATATCTTTTACTTAGTAGGTACATCTTTTACTTAGTAGGTATATCTTTTACTTAGTAGGTATATCTTTTACTTAGTAGGTATATCTTTTACTTAGTAGGTATATCTTTTACTTAGTAGGTACATCTTTTACTTAGTAGGTATATCTTTTACTTAGTAGGTATATCTTTTACTTAGTAGGTATATCTTTTACTTAGTAGGTATATCTTTTACTTAGTAGGTACATCTTTTACTTAGTAGGTATATCTTTTACTTAGTAGGTATATCTTTTACTTAGTAGGTACATCTTTTACTCAGTAGGTATATCTTTTACTTAGTAGGTACATCTTTTACTTAGTAGGTATATCTTTTACTTAGTAGGTATATCTTTTACTTAGTAGGTACATATTTTACTTAGTAGGTATATCTTTTACTTAGTAGGGACAACTTTTACTTAGTAGGTACATCTTTTACTTAGTAGGGACAACTTTTACTTAGTAGGGACAACTTTTACTGAATCCCGGACAACTTTTACCGAAATCCCGGGTTTGAAAATTTCGTCCGGGATTGGATTCTCTAGTTCCAACAAACTCTTAACACCTTTAATCCCGAATAAAAAGATGATGTTGTGAGTCCAAACAACCTCTAACCTCCTTAAAATCCAAATAAAAGGATGAAGGTGGGGTCTATTGAGCAAACTCAGCTTCATCGTGTTTATTCAGGGCTTATATAATAAACGGGCCCAGTGGGGCCCCGGCCCAGGGGCGCAGAGGAAGCAATGTGCCACACTAATTGACAGTCCTTTCTAATTTTCCTTTCTTCATCTTTTTGGGGTATATTCTCACTTCCCAATATTTTAACGCAGTAGTACAATATCATTTCTATACTTTATTTAACAATTAATTTGCATCTGCGGTCGTTAGTATAAACAAGGTTGTCTGTGAACTGTAGAGACAATTGTTTTTCCACTATCGCCATGCCAATAAGAAAGCCTAATAAGAAAGTGAAACTGTATGAGAGTATATTATCTATGTTGAGTATATTATCTATGTTAAGTATATTATCTATGTTGAGTATATTATCTATGTTGAGTATATTATCAATGTTGAGTATATTATCTATGTTGAGTATATTATCAATGTTGAGTATATTACCTATGTTGAGTATATTATCTATGTTGAGTAGATTACCTATGTTGAGTATATTACCTATGTTGAGTTGTTTCTCAGCAGACGCATGTAGTTGACGAGCCGCATGCTTGGAGGAGTGCACCTGAGTATAGATCCACTCGTCTATGGTACTGTCGTAGTAAACTTCAGACAGGTGAGTAGTCATGTAGATCTCTAGAGCTTCCCACTCTCGATACAGCCTGCCAACAAAACAACACAAATCTGTCAATTTGACCCTTCCTAAGGTGCAATGTGCATTCCACCACGTACAGCCACATGTATGATGAGATAAATTTCATTTTACTATGGAAATTATGTCTTAAAACACTTAAGAGGGTAAATATTTTATTCGATTTTTAAGTTTTTAGTAGTATTCATACTACGGAATGTTTAAATTTTTAATTTAAATCAAATTATAATTACTATTTACAAAGGGAGACAGACAGAGAAAAATAGACTTCATCATTTCCAGTGACGATGATACCTAGTCCTGAATTAAGCTTTCAAATTTTTTCTACAAGTCTAAAGGGGCCCACACACTTAACAGTCCACGGAGCTTGGCCACACACTCGTCAGTTTTCCTTAAGATGACGGACTGCAGTCGGAGGTGAACTGTAGGTGTGTGGAGGGTTGAGGCGAGGATCAGATAGAACGAGAGACGACAGTCCGTGGACTGTCAGGCCTGTGCCTCAAGGACAAAGTCGCCCTACACTATCAGTCGGCCTGCAGTCGTGTAGAGTGAATCGTCTTTATTATGTTTATTTCCTCCGTCGGACTGCAGTTAAAAATTGTCAGATCTCGGCCTGCAGGCGCTCGTCGCACAGTGTGTGGTGCATACAGGCACAGATCTGTAGTTCTTCACGATTGCCTGCAGGCGGTGGAATGTTAATGTGTGGTGGTCTGAGATTTTGGCCTTACGATAATCGTAAAAGATAACGGCCTGCAGTTAAACTGTAAGTGCGTGGGCCCCTTTAGAAGTCAAAAAACGACAATAGAACTAGACCAAGAAATAAGCTTGTAATTATAAAGTACTCAATTAGTACCTAGTCTAGTTCTATTGTCATTAATTGTGACTTCTAAGACTTGTAGACAAAATTGAAAGCTTAATTCGGGACTAGGCATTGTTATCGACAGAGGAAGTTATTCTTCAGTGTAGCTTAATTGGATAAAGCTCCTGTGGTTCGAGTCCTAGTGCTGAAGTCTATTTTTCTTTGTCTGTCTCCCTTTGTAAATAGTAATTATAATTTTATTTAAAATAAATATTTTATATTAGACTTAAAATATATATTTTTTATTACTTTTCTTTTACAAGGTGGGAAAAATTAGAGAAAAATGAAGTAGAAAAAGAGCAGTGGTAATTCTAAGACAGGTTAGTTCACCAAAAAAGGTTTGAATTGAAAAATTTAAAATCTTTAACCACCACTTACCTTTAACATGTAAGTGCTATAAGCGCATGTATATATTAATAAAAGATAATTCCTATTTCAACCTAGCATGCCATAAGGCCAGAGGGTTTATTGCATCCCTAATATAATAACAATCATCAACATTCATTGTAAAGAAGTACCTAGAAGTTTTATGAATTAATAAAACTAAAAAAAAAATAATAATTTTCTCAAAACAAGAGAATTTTTATTTATGTTGGTATTTTTATTTATGGCAGTGCCAATTATACAACATGAAATATACTAAGACAATGACAAAATGTTGACTTACTCAAAGAGTGGGTTAATGAGGCCTTGAGTGTGCATGGGGTTGGTGAAGCACTTTCTTATCTGCCAGGGATTGAGCCACGTAGCGACTTGCTCTGAGGAGACCATGCTCTGATGCTTTGCCTTCAAGTTGGCTAACCATTCCACTCCCACACAGGCCTTCCAACCAGGGAAACTCAGCTCTGCTGCCACAGCTTGAGGCCTAACAACAAACATCAACATCATCATAACTACTCTGTTTATCTGGAGGTCAATGTCTTTTCTACTTTTTTTCTCTATCACCTATTAACAACATCCTCTCTTACAACAAAAGATCTAATCTCCCTCCCTTTTTCCAAGCAATCATAAATTGTAAAAGACCATGAGAGACACTACAGATACAAGGCTTTGTGGTTTACCTTGGGTAAGGGAAGAGCTGGAGCGGCACCTGAGTGTATCCCAGCGACTCTCCGACCTGTTTGACCATCGACTCTGTGAAAGCTCTGTTCAACCAAACCCTGAGACACAGAGCGAGGCACGGCACCGCGGCAGGAAGTAGATCACACAGTGTTGCGTAGTGATCGTACCTTCAGGCAACAACCAAACAACATTATTATAATTAATTGGTTGTTTTAAAAGAGATTTTGTGGTACTTGAAATAAAATTATTTTATCTCCAGTAGGGAGAAAAAGTTATGATTTTGAAATAGTTTAGAGGCACTTAAGTACCTAAGTCTTTTCTTCCGTGAACTAAAAAAGTAGGGAGAAAAAGTAAAAATAGGGCAAAAAAGTAAGGATTGCCAACTTAATTATTTTATAAATAGCAGAAAATAAATGGCTAATGTAATGAAGTTGTTGAAATCAGGTTGGCGACACTGCTTTTTCGACCTTGTTTATCATTGTTTATAACCTGCATGTTAAGATCCTTCTATTTGACTTTAATTCAAATTCTTATTTGTTTTTAATATTAAATCTCTTATATCTGTTATTGAAAGGGATAACAATTATTTTTATTTATTAAAATAATAAATAAAAACTAATAATAAATCATAAATAAACAGACGAAAATGTGTACCTTACCCCTACTGGAGATAAAATATTATATGTACCTAGTGAGTAAAAGTCATTATTGCCCTCAAGATGATGATCTTCCTCGGTTGTGCCTGGGGATTTAGGGACCGTGGTTCCTTTGGCTTAACCTCAAGAACCAACTTTTTGGCTCAGGGAATAATGGCTTACTTTACTCCCTAGGTGCATAAATAACTATTGTTTAATAAAACACAATAATTTTTAAAAATCAGTACATTGTCTACCANCTTCCTCGGTTGTGCCTGGGGATTTAGGGACCGTGGTTCCTTTGGCTTAACCTCAAGAACCAACTTTTTGGCTCAGGGAATAATGGCTTACTTTACTCCCTAGGTGCATAAATAACTATTGTTTAATAAAACACAATAATTTTTAAAAATCAGTACATTGTCTACCAAAATGATTTAAAATATACACAATATATAGACAGGTTTCAACTTAGTTTAGATAATATAAAAAATCCAAACAATAAGTTATATTTTCTAAATCAGTGTCATCTTACATTGACTGATTTATACAGAGAATTACACCGCAGTCTTCAAAACCATAAAGTACAATGTTTCAATGAAATGGTCAATATAAATAATTCAGTTTTACTGGAAATATATTATTTCCTGTTAAAGTTAAGCTATAGTAAGTTTAAGCTAATCCTACCCCTGAGAAACCCAAGCTGACAACCCTCTGTTAAACCTTATATCCCTATCCACACATTTTTCCCAAGTTTCTAGTAAAAATTAGACAATCAACAAAAACAGTCTTTAAAATCAGTCAACTGAAGATGACATTTTTTTTTTAGAAAGTATAACTTATTATTTTAATTTTTTTTTATCTAAATTAAGTCGAAACCAGTCTATATATTTGTATATTTTAAATTATGGAGGTATGCAATCTACTGATTTTTAAAAATTATTATGTTTTATTTTACAGAACAACATAATTAAACTCACATTACATAATATCATGTATTTTCTTACCTCTGTGTTTGTTTGTCTACTTTCTTTGTAGTCATTACTTCATTAAGGTAATACAGAGTGACTACTTCAACAATGCTGCAGAACAAACTTCACAAACCCTTTTTACTTTCATGTTTGGGATTCCCAATTTTAGAAACAAATTATCATTCTTTCAACGCTGGTGGTGGTCTCTGACCGAAAATTGTAATTTTTTGTCATGACCAGATTGGTCACACTGGCATGTCCAATGATGCATGTCTAATGTCACATGATGTGTCCAAACTAGGCCATTTAACAATAATGACACATGAGGGAATAACTGAAATTAATGAGTGAATTTAATCACCCATGGACACAAAGTGAGCAAATTAGATTCATTTGACAAATTTGTCATTAAAAGCTTAAATTTAGGATATGACAAAAAGGACTATTTTTGGCGATCAAAATTTCTTAAGACTCCTAACTGAAAATATAATTTTAGATTCTCTATGTATTAAAAATAATCATATTTATTAATTAACTTTATATTTTATTTTTATTGTTTATAATTAGTGTTAACTAGTTTTTAAATATCTGTTTTAAAGAACTGGTATTCTTTCATTAACTGTACGAATGTATTTTATTTTATTTATTTAACTATTGCCTGTTGATTGATTAGTATGCTGTGTTGATAGCAATCCTTTAATCAAGGACAGCTTCACTTTTTACTTTTTTTTCAATAAGTTGGTTTTTTTTCTATAAATTTATACAAATAGTGGCTTAGTAAAGGAAAAGAAATCTTAGAAAGAGAAGGATGGAATCTTTGTTTGTAAGGCTTTTCTTAATTAAAACTAAGATATTGAATCAAAGTTGGGAATATTAAGGATCGGTAAACATCAAAGTTGGGAATATTAAGGATCAGTAAACATCAAAGTTGGGAATATTAAGGATTGGTAAACTTCAAAGTTGGGAATATCAAGGATCGGTAAACATCAAAGTTGGAAATACTAAAGATCGATAAACATCAAAGTTGCAGATTACCAATTTTAGATTTTACATTTGACTGATCCTTGATATTCTCAATTTTTATATAATTCACAATCATATTCATATCCACATAGTTATTATAACTTCTTTTAATTAAATTAAATGACAATTAATTTAACTTATTAACTTTTCTATACTAACAGAAGGAGTTCGAAATTAGAGTAGAACCCCAGAAATCCAAACTAATTGGGCCTATTTGGATCTAAATTAACCATTTCAAGTAATTCATTTTTCCTTTTTCTTTTTTGAACTTTCCCCTTTATGTTTTATATGTATAAATTTTAGAGGTGTCTTCAGGGGTAATAAAACGCTTTTTTAAATTCTTTTATAAAGGTGATATTTCATCCCTATATTTGGGATATTCTCAAACCTGAAATTTTATTTTTAAAAAAATTAGATTCA
>KZ652549.1:131698-142290 GCA_001010745.2 Gerris buenoi | reverse complement strand
CCCCCCCCCCTCCTCGCTTTTTCTCCCCATCTCACCTGTTGAACATCTCCCTCATGTTTGTTGCCGTGTGAGCAGCTTGTGGTATAGTGTGGATGCATCGTTAGTTTTGGCTTATGTTCCGGAGATGAATAAAATTTAAACTTATCAATGGAATATTTCACCTTTATTTGAGGCATTTTCAGGCCTTAATAATTGAATCCTGCTTAAAGAGATTTTTTTTTTTCATTTTTTTCTATTTCATTATAAGAGTATTATGTTAAGCTGTGTGCTTACTTAGTGCCTTTATTTGCGTTGAACACAAGTTTTTGTTCTGTCGATGAATGCATTTTATTTGTCATAACAAATAATCTTTTTTTTATATATTTTAAGTACAGTTGACCTTCCTAACATTTTGGTATTAGTAGAATACCCTTTCTGTATTTTTATTAGTTATAGTTATTGCGGTGAAATTCCACCGCAATAATCCCAAACTCCTCTGATCCTAGACGCGGAGATCATTCCTCTTTTGCCGATACCCAACAACCAACCTTCCCTCCCCCATCATGTACCCCAAACCCCTCTTCCTTTAATCATTATATCCTATTTCTAACATTGTAAAATTATCATTACACTGACGATGACTGAATAAGTCGAAACCGGTCTGCATGTTAAACATGCATTTATGGTTTGACAATATATCAAAGTTATTGATCAAGTAAAAGTGTATTTTCTTTACTTATCTACCTTCACTATGAGTAAATACCATAAAATCTCAATCAATACTACTAACTTCAGTTATAGTAAGCACGCAGCTCAACATAATACTCGTATAAAATTAAAATCTTATAATTAAGTTCAGGATTTAATTATTAAGACCTGAATACACCTCAAATGGAGATGGAATATTGAATTTAGAAGTGAGATGTTAAAGTTTTAATTATCAAAAGAATTCCCCCTCACAATAAATTTGTGAGAGTAAAACAAATGTTTGCAATTTACAAGCATAATTGAAGCGAGCTTCTTACATTCAACAAAATATGCAAAAACAAGAAAAGCAAAGTAATGGTTACCTCGAGATGTCCGAATGTCTGTACTAGAGGTACAATGGCAAGAGAGTGGTGCTCCGCTATACTGTGTATCTTGTCTACATCGTCCACAGTGTAAGCCTTGCACTCGCTGTTACCTGACCCTATAGACTGTAGTCTCCCGCTGTAAGGGAACGTGTCCTCCCACTCTACCAGCACACCTGTAGCTCCCCATGACTTAACCAACGGCAGAAACTATCCACACAACAATAAAACTTCAAACACAGTCAAAGTTTCATCCAACATGAGATACATAGGCCCTTCGCACACGAAGCAACTCAAAACAAACTCAACTGTAAACTCCAGTCATTTTTGATTTAACAGAAAGCAAACCCAGTTTGTAATGAGTTGCTCCGTGTGCGGTGCCCCTATTCAATTACATAGGTTAAACTCATAGTCAACTGGTTGGTGATTTGAGTTTGTAATCAGTTTGTTTTGAGTTGCTCCGTGTGCGGAGGGCCTTAAAGTAAAACAAAAATTAAAGTAGAAGCAATCGGTTGATTATCAAACTATATCGGTCGAAAGATATGAAAACATCCCTCATAAGAATCATCTCTGTGATGGGTTCCCAGCGATGGGATTCACAAAATCTCTCACTCTTTTAACACACTGAAGATTAGAAATTATTGCATTATAAATTGCACCATTTAAGGGAAAACCAAAACAATAAATATTCAATGTAGAACTGTTTTGCTTTACTCATAATCGAAACTAAGTGGTCCAAAGCAGTCTATAATATTTAATTGTAGCAATACTCTGCTTTAATGACAACAACCGACAAATGTTTGTTGTTTAAAGTAGTATTAACAACAAACAATTCATCATATAATCAGGTTGGTCAACTAAATCATGTGATCTTGATAAACTGATTCACTCATGTGCACCATTCAGTGATAAATAAGAATCTGAAACGGGTCGAGTGATGCTCAAATCTTCACATCACACAAGTGTTCAAACTCCCTGCTACAGCAGCATTGACAACTACAGTCAGATTATCTAATGTTTTCACTTTTGACACTCAGATTGGCCAACCTAAATGATGAAATAAATAACGCTACTAGGCCCGTAGGAGGAGCAGTGACATTTTGTTTGCCTAGTTGGCCCCACCTTCTAAAATTCAAAATACTGACTTCTCATTGGATCCCCACAGATTTTTCCGCTGAATCTGACTGTAAATGTAAGGATTGAT
Organism: Gerris buenoi; assembly: GCA_001010745.2. Lineage (NCBI taxonomy): Eukaryota > Metazoa > Arthropoda > Insecta > Hemiptera > Gerridae > Gerris > Gerris buenoi. Next base: position 140,037 of record KZ652549.1, on the reverse strand, counting down.
TTCATCACGTTAAACAAGCATTGGAAAAGCTCTAAAGCAGGGTAGGTGTCAACCCTTACACCTACCAATTAACACAAAAATCTTGTCGGTTAAATTAATTTACAATCTTGGAGGGTGTTTACTCCCATCCAACATATTGTGCAATTTATCTCCCTATTTTATTCAATTGATTTTTTACCGGACATGGCGGAGTCACTTCTGCTTTTAATTTGAGCACTTTGAGTGCTAATGCAAAAGTGGGTCTCTTCAGTCTCTTGTAAATAAAAAATTCTGGTGGTGTAGACAAATAAATTCTCTTGCATCAAATATAGGACCAGCAAAAAAGTTTGCTCATGGACATCGTAACATATAAAAAATTGCTGGATAAAGTAGTAGTAGTACTTCCTACTAAAACGGGTAGGACGAATCACTTGTTCGAACCTTGCAATTAGGCCATCTTTAAGGCCCTTTTTACGCCCCGTGGTGGAGAGTTGCAGCCACTTCACACATCATACATTTGTACATTGTACCACCAATGAGAGTAGGATGGGATCAATAGTGAGCCATATAAATCAGAGCGTCACGAAGAGGAATCGAACCCCATCTCGTTCCACTTATGTTTCAGTGATGGCCAAGCAGATGGGGTAAGTAATTTAACCCACACGGCCACGCTGGATACAGTAACTCTCTTGATAAAAAAAAAAGACACCAGTGCTTAGACAAGCTATATCACCACACTAGAGACTGACAGCTAGCTTAGGCTTCCTTGCTGCAGGGATAAGTTATCTTCATTCAACCACCAAAACACTTGCTTCATTTCCTTCATTCAGCCACCAAAACACTTGCTTCATTGCCTTTATTCAACCACCAAAACACTTGCTTTATTTCCTTAATTCAACCACCAAAACACTTGCTTCATTGCCTCATTCAACCACCAAACACTTGCCTTGCTTCATTTCCTTCATTCAGCCACCAAAACACTTGCTTCATTTCCTTTATTCATCCACCAAAACACTTGCTTCGTTTTCTTCATTCAACCACTAAAACACTTGCTTCATTCAACCACTAAAACACTTGCTTCATTTCCTTTATTAACCGTCAAATTATAATATTATTAAATATTTTTTATCAATGATGCAGAATCACAACAACAACTAATTAATAAATCAAGCAAAACAAAAGCCGGTACCTAATTGGTTAAACTAAAATAATAATAAGACGAAATAAAAATAAACAACTGATAATCACCTTCTCTAAGAATTCAACTTTTATCGGTGCCCTCTTCAAATCCAAGTGCACCAGCCTATGTACACCGAAATTTGCTTCAACTTCCATAATAAAAAGTCAGCATAGTTCTATCAAAATAAAATAATAATAGAATTATGTAAATAAAGTAGTTAAAACAAAACTTCTCGAATATTAATTAAAACAAAAACAAATAAAGATCGAAAACAAAAACAAATAAAACAATCGCGACTATTTTTACCATAAAATCAGTGAAAGTGAAGGTGGTTAGGTGGTAACAGTTTTGTTATTGTTTATTTGTTATCTCGTAAAAGTAAAACGTAAATGCAGATGCAGAATGCAGTTTGTTCCAAATTCAATATTTGATCGACGTGTGTTACTGAACTTACAACAAATACCACATTTGATTGCAAACATAACTGTTAAGCAAATAATTAAATGGGAACGGGTATTATAAACAAAATTAATAAATTAATCTCTGACAAAAAGTATACACGATCAATCAGCGACAATTATATAAAAGATAAATTTAATTTAAAAAAAATTTGATAACTAAACTTCGAACCCGCACTACACAGAACGAATGAAATCGGATAAGGAAAAAAAGTTGTTTGAAATCGTATTTACAGTTCTTTGATTAAATTATTATAGTACAGAGATTATTTTTATTTATACTTAAAACTTCAGCCCGCTGAAGTGTCTGGAGATTATAGCCTGATTTTAATTTTAAATTATAGTTATAACAGTACATATTTTAAACTTTCTAAATTATTTTTAATAAATATGTAAAAACAGTAATTAGTAAGTAACCATAATATTACCTTTTATGGCGCTATTTTCGCATAATTTAAAAGTTGATTCATTTGTTTAAACAGAAATAATTACTTGTTTCTGTTTCTGCTTCTGCCACAACGTGACAATTGTGTTTTTTTTGAAGCGCCATTTATTAATTAATTTGTTTGTTTAATTTTTTTTTGTTAAATATGGAGGTACTTGGGTTTGGTAAATTCGGATTGTACGTGCCACCACTTTGAGGTTGGATGATAAAATCCCGCATATTTTGTTAGTTATGTTATAAGACCCGCAAAGTTTTGTCCTTAATTTTGTTAACCCTTGAATTTTCAGTAGCCGCTCCGCACCGCTTCGTGGTGCTCCGCTCATTTCCTGAAGAAAAACACCCCTCCTGTTCCTGTGTATATACCAGGTAGAGGTCCAACTCGAAGAAATTTTGATGCCAGAGAAACCCATTACAGTCAGATTATCTAAAGTTTTGACTTCTGACACTCAGATTGGCCAACCTAAATGATGAAAAAAATAAAGCCACTAGGTCTGTAGGAGGAGTGGGGCCGGTGACATTTTTGTTTGCCTTGTTGGCCCAACCTTCTAGAATTCAAAATACTGACTTCTCATTGGCTCCCCATGGATTTTCCGCGCCATCAAAAGTCAAAACTTTAGATAATCTGACTGTAGGTAGCACCATAGACTAGGGAGTATATAATGTAGACAGAGGAGTATGTAGCATGTTAAAAAATAGTCTTGAGTAAGCACTCGGTGATTGATTGAATATAGTCCACAATAAGTTGGTGACGTCAATTTCACAAACCATTCAGTAAAGTGAAATACATATGTGTGTATGTATCTGTTTGTACTTGATATCAGTTGTTTGTCTTAAATGAAACATTTGCTAAGTAAGAGGTGCACTTCAATAACCAAACGACGTCTTCACACAACAAATTGTATTTGAAACAATCGACTGGTTTCGGCTTTGGCTGAAGCAGCCTTCTTCAGATAATCTACAAATACAGTAACAGACTTAAACTTAAAGAATAAAGAAAGGTACAAATAAATAAAACAACTGTCATGGATGGAATGCAAAATAACTACCTATAGAGGATACTGGACCCACTTCAAAAGTATAAGTAAGAAATATATATTTATATAAATAGGCACCAAAATGGAATTGGCTGAACTTCCTTCAGTTGAAGGAGATGATACGGCTGAGAATAGCTTGGCGGCACAACTTTACTTAATACACTTAAGAGATATTATTCCTTTGTCAAAAAATATGTTAGAGTGAGACCCTGCCATCATTTCTTATTCTTCAGTTTTACCTTGGGATCCTACTGACGTTAGCCTCTGAGCCGGAGGCGAGGAGAGGCTATGAAAATTAACTGCCAAGGCAGAAAGGTTTCCTTTGCTGCCTTGTTGCACACAATATTTTATCTACTCACGTTATTTCGATAAAAAATGGAAGCTTAGCTGTAAAACATAAACACAAATAGATGTTATAAGACACAGCTACAGGCAGGTAAAGAACAGTATAATATTCTATTACTGCCTGATTGTTTCAATTATTTTCCCACCTGTTTTTAATATTTTTATAAAAAAAAATCAGCAAATTAGTACTTTCCAGCCTTAAAACAGTTAAGTAGTGCTTAATTTTGCTAAAAAATTAACAAGAAGGCCACGCTACAGGCATGTGAAGAGATAAAGACAAAAAGGAGGGAAGGACCAACCTGATTGATTGAGAGCCAACCTCTCTTCCATTCCAGTGGCGTACAAAGGTCTTTTGGCACCCGGGGCGGAATTATCTTGTCACCCCTTCAGAAATGATGTTGGGGCGTTTTTATTTATTTTTCCTTTCTGCCACAATGACACCCCCTAAGGCTCATGGCACCCGGGGCGCGCCACCCCCTCTCAATCCGCCTTGGTATGCTACTGTTCCCTAAATATTTTCTTTAACCGGAAATCTATCTTACTAATATACTGAGGAATTTTAATCATGTCTTACCAATATAGCCCAGTAAATGAAGGCCAAAAACAGGCTGTATTCGGAACTAATTAGGGGAAAGCTGGATTTTTTCCTGATGATAGACCATGATAAGAGGTACATTTTCTCAAAAGTCCCCACTTCTCCCCCTTGTGCTTCCCTCCCTATCCCCTCTTAAAGTTCAAAATTTACTCATTTTTCACTTTTTACACAAAACTGTTTATTTTTTGAAGAGAAGTGTTATTAACAAAAATATTTATCACATAATTCTGCACAAAAAAGGTCCTATGCATGTTTGAAGTGAGACATACCGTTTTCGAGTTATTGTTGATAAAAAATTCAATTTTTAATTTTTGCGAACCAAGATATGTTAAAAACAACACTTCTGATTTTAATGAAATTTGGATGGTAGGTCATACTTAGCCTATTGTTGATCCCATATAAATTTTAACCTTCTGCACATGCGCACAAACATACATTAATTTAGACCTTTATCTTCAAAGGTACTCAAATGATTAATATGAAATTTGAATGGTTTGTTGAAAGTAGTCTGCAGATAGCCCCAACTTAATTTCAACCGTCTGCACTCTTTAAATATTGCTAAATTTATACATTAGTTAATAATAGACAGTCAAAAAATTGATCAACAGACAGACAGAAAGGGAACCAATTTAGAAAATGCAAAGAGCGCAGACGGTTGAAATTAAGTTGGGACCATCTGCGGGCTACTTTAGACAAATCATCCAAATTTTATATTAATCAGTTGAGTACTTTTGAATATAAAGGTCTAAATAATTGTATGTTTGTGCACATGTGCTAGATAAAATAATGGGCGCAGAAGGTTAAAATTTATATGGGATCAACAATAGGCTAAGTATGACCTACCATCCCAATTTCATTAAAATCAGAAGTGTTGTTTTTAACATATTATCTTGGTTCCCAAAAATGAAAAATTGCATTTTTTATCAACAATATCTTGAAGTGGTATGTCTCACTTCAAACATGCATAGGACCTTTTTTGTGCAGAATTATGTGATAAATATTTGTGTTAATAACACTTCTCTTCAAAAAATAAACAGTTTTGCGTAAAAAGTGAAAAATGAGTAAATTTTGAACTTTAAGAGGGGATAGGGGGGGAAGCATAAGGGGGAGAAGTGGGGACTTTTGAGAAAATGTACCTCTTATCATGGTCTATCATCAGGAAAAAATCCAGCTTTTCCCTAATTAGTTGCGAATAAAATCCTTTATTGACTGAGCTAATACCAAAGACTACACATTTTATCTAAAGGTAATACAGACGTACAGGAAATTCTCAAGGAAAAAGCCTTCGGGATAATCTTGAGGATACCCTCTACCGAACCCTTGCCCGCACACGCAGACGATTTCTTTGAGGAAATCTTCGTCTTTCACACATACTTCAAAACTCCTTCCAAGACGACAAGTCAGTACAATACACGCCACATCTGGCTGCGTAGTGCCGGCCTCAAGGTGGAAAAAATGGTATTTTGTCGGGAATTCTGGGGACTGCAATCGACAGGTGGCCTCAAAGCCGTTCCAAGAATTTCCAGTACTTGTATGGCTACCTTTGACCAAGTTAAGAATTTAATTAGAATTCTCAAGTTAATTATTATTGACCACAAAATTAAATATTAAAAGGAGATATGATATGTCAATTGTTAAGGTGAGCCTCAGAGCAAGGAAGTAGAGCGAACAATACTATAGAATCTGGGTCTCAAAAAGTGCTTCATTATGCTACACCCCTATACTAAACCTCCCAAGCGGCAGTTTGGTGAAACAGTATTGATATCTCGATAAAAACTCGAAATTTATCTGATCAGCTGATAAGAATAAGTTATATTTTCTTACGACATTTAATATTTTTATTTTTAATACAGTTTTCTTTATAAATATGTACTTTAATGTTTGTTGTTAACCTTATTAATTATCTAAATGCAGTAAGGTCGTCAATAAGCGTGTAACAGTTCCTACAAAACCAATAGCAATCTTCTTTGAGTTGGGTATCTAATAAATGCTATTTATAAGGTTGACAAGCGTCCGTGGGCACGTAAGGACAAGAGACCAATAAGACAAGGACTAGTGACCACGTGAGCGTGCTGTTGTCACTTTAGTTCGGGTTGAGCTCGCTTGAGAGGTTTAGTATATGGGTGCAGCATAATGAACCACTTTTCAAATCGCATTGCTCCCTCCCCCTTCCTTACTCTGAGGTGAGCAGTGAAGTGACAGAAAGGTGACAAATACAAATAATAATGACATCAGACAACAACAAAAAATCTTTTAACAATAAAAATAAACAAATATAATTATAATAATTGGTTTAACTGACAATATTGATACTTTAAAAATAAATAAATATCTATATACATAAAAGTTTTATATCTCTTTTCATAAGAATAAACAATGTTACTCACGCTATAACAAAGGATAAATGTCGCATCTCGCTAAATACACAGTTTAACTGGAGAGGACTAAACAAAAGAGGAAATAGTTGACAAAAGTAAATTAGACTGATACTTCGAACAACATAAAATATATTTATCACTTGTCTTATAAAAATTTAACTTAGAAAATAATTTTTCTTAAAATTAGTTTTAATAATATTATTTAATAAGCGCAGGTTGAAATGTATACCATGGCATTTTGGTTGACGAGGTGTTGTGCACAATTTCTATACGATCATTTCTTGATACCAATACATAATCTTATTAAAGATAGAAATTAATTATATTCAAAATTTGTTGAACTTTTTTTAAATTTTTTTCAGTGAAATTTGTTTTAGAGTTTAAGACGAAAGATAACCTCTCTTCCAATAACTAGAGAGTTAAATTAAAGGTGCTACCTATAATCGTATTGATAATGAGTTTAATGCAGCAAGTAATTAAGTATTTTGCATCAAAGTAAACAAATTTGGAAAAAAGCACAACACAGAACAACTGGCAGCAAAGCACAACACAGAACAACTGGCAGCAAAGCACAACACAGAACAACTGGCAGCAAAGAAGATGCTAGCCATGGGGCAGAGGAAAAAAAATCAACTAATGCCAGTACAGACTTAATGATTTTAATAATATGACCTCCCAAAAAAGCAATTGGCGGTTAATCTGAAGTATCAGACCTTCTACATATTTTATAAATTATTCTTTTATAGATTTTAAGAACATCAGTCACTGGGTTTTGCAATAATGTCAATAGTTTTTATTAAAAAAAAGAACAAGAAATGAAAATTAGTGGAAATCTTGGTAAAAGTTATAATAAGGGGGTTAAAAACTATTAAGACAAGTTTGAAAAAGTATTTCAAATTATTCAATATTTAATCGTCATTTTGAATAACTGATCACAAAAACGTATAGGACATAATATTACACATTTATTTTATACATTCTCCTCTAAATGATTTTAAAATACAAAATGTTAATATTTATTCTACAACATTATAGCTTTTATTTATAAGAATATACATATTTTAAAGTTACATTAAATAAATAAACGTTTATTCTTTAAAAGTCTTATTTTTTTAATTAGTTTCATTTAGTAAAGCATATTTCTTCATAGTAAATATTAAAGCAACATTATTTTATTTGTTTTATTAACTGGAAATCAAAATTTGAAACAAAAAGAAAATTCTCTGGTGGGCACATCGCTTAGTGGGACAGCAATAGCACCGATGATCTCTAGGATCGCTAAGTATCCAACAGGAAGAGCTTTGTGAGTACTTCAGGTGTCTTCTACACACGTGCATGAAAACACGTGCATGAAAACACGTGCTACTTCCCTCTCCCTGTATCCAGGAAACTTTTGTTTTACTAAAACATTGCCAGTCTGACAAACCGTTATGCCTAGTTACACATAGCTTTTGAGTCAGTACAGAAAATTATACCGTAACACATACCTAATATAAACTAACATTATACCTAATACGCTAAAAATGTTGGGTCAGTCTGACAGACAGATAGTTTTAAAACGTTATATATTATTTTAAAATCCTTATTGTGATTTTCAATTGTTTTTACGAAGACTGTATTGTGTTAAATATGAGAAAAATAAAATAAGGCTCGGTAATTTTAGCTCAGCGGTTTGAGAGACAGATGTGCCAACTATACAAAAAATACGGTAGGGTAAAGTGGGGCTATGGTGTCACCTGGGGTTATTGTGACCAACTCATTTTTTGTAGGGAATTTTAATAGTAATAATTCTCCTATTGTCAGATTCTGGAACTAGAAACAGTGCTGCTTCATTCCTAACAAACAGGTAGAGAAAAAAAACAACAATTCCCTACAAAAAATGAGTTGGTCACAATAACCCCAGGTGACACCATAGCCCCACTTTA
>KZ652549.1:63969-74045 GCA_001010745.2 Gerris buenoi | reverse complement strand
TGTCTCATCTTATCAAATATACACCTAGTATTAGTGTCTCATCTTATCAAATATACACCTAGTATTAGTATGTCTCATCTTATCAAATATACACCTAGTATTAGTATATCTCATCTTATCAAATATACACCTAGTATTAGTATGTCTCATCGAATAGATGATGATTCCGTCATTAATTTCCAATTTTAAATATGAAGATTACGTTTACGCGAACATTGCGCGCGATTGCGTCTGGACGTTCAATATTTTTTTTACGGTCATTACACATAGAAAATATGGAATTTAAATTTAGTAGAGATTTAGTCCTGCAGCGCGACAATGCACCTCCAGCTACATCATTGGCGTAGTGCAGGGCTTCCCAACCTTTTTCCTTTAGCGACCTCTTTTAAAAAAAATATTTTCTTCATCGACTCCCTAGCATTTTTCAAAAATACATAAAGCATAAAACAAATAATAGCACTTAAATAATCTTAAAGATAACAATTTGTGCTAAGAACATGGACAAAAAATTAGAAAAAAGTGGTTTACATCCAATTAGACAATAGTTTGATTTTAATCAATGTGGTCGTGTTTATATTATTTTAAAAAAAAAAAAACATTTGGCTTTAATTACTTATTATCGTATAGTCAGTATAACTAACAACATATTTTTTTAGATGTTCAAAGTGTTCAGTGTAAATTTTAAAAACAAATATATGTTCACACGTAGTGTAGGTTCACTGAAAGAAATTTTTCTTAATATGGAACTACAATATCGAACATATAACATCAAAATACTGTTTCTACAAATGTGGATTCATCCAACCACACAGAATATTTACGGTTTTGCCATTCACAAATTTAGGATTTTTTAGTATCTTCTCTCTTTTCTCCCTTTAGTCTCTTTCTCTTTTAGATCTTCTGACATTTCATTCATATTACGTTGGTATGGAGTAATTATGCTGCGCGGATTTATTTTCTAACTGGTTCAGGGTTAATTTACACCTTCAAGAAGCTTTTATTGTTGGTGGACGATATTATTTTTTAACCAGCTTTTGCAATTATTTACAGGAATTGGCATCTAAAAAATGATTTAATTTACGCTTTAGAATGACATACTTCTGTAAGATTCTTGGAATAATCATAATTATTCATACCTTTTAAATTTATCAACGACCCCCCAATAGACCCCTGGAATACTGTAGACCCCTTTTAAATTTCTATAGACCCCCAAGGGGTGCACCTAGAAGTGTATAATCCTGGAGTAGTGTATAATCATTGTATCATTATGTATAATCATATTATATCATTGTATGATATATTCTGGCGAGGAGGGGGTATAATCCTTATTCCTATCACTCTACCTTACTACTGCCACAACTAACACTGTCCAAGCTTGGGCATTAGTAAAGGGAACGCAAGTAAAACTTTGAGCTATAAGTGTCAACTTTGATTTAAGTTATCGTAGCCCATTTAAACATTACTGAAAGACAAGCAGACAAAATGCATATTTTGTTGGATGTATGAAAAGATGCTCGTTGAAATTCGCTTATATTACATAGAAGTAGAAGCAAAGGAATAACATGAAAGAGAGACAGCTGATGCTGATGCTATTCCACGAAATAACTTTAAAAACTTACGTACATCGTAGCTTTTACATATTGTGGGTTTACGTGGGGTCACAATGAGGAAACTGGCATAGAGAAGAATCACTGCAGTAAAGATAACGAACAGACTAACGACTCCCGCTCCAAGCAGCACTGCCCAGTTCACTGTAATCACAGAACATATCGTTAGTAAGCAGAACATAATAAGTTGCTAAGTATGTGGCTTCAGCATATACAAAGCGTCCCAAGGAAATCTTAACGTATCATATTAGTTCGTTTACTATCATAATTGGTACAGCAGTATGTTGGTCAGTCTTCGATTAATAAAATAGCAAGGATTTAGGAGGCAGGTAAAGCGTTTTAGGTTTCTGTACAAAGTACAAAAAGAAACCTTATATAACGGCTCTGTCTGTCCGTCTGTCCGTTGGTATCATCTGTACGTTGGCTTGTTTCAATTCATAAACTACTATAGCTAGAAACATGAAATTTAGCACACAGGTACATCTCGGCATTTTAGACAACTGGACAAATTTTGGTGTTTTTACACCTAATATTTTCAAGATGGCGGCCGATATGGCGGGCGACTAAAAAAAAGTTTTTAGTTACCACGGCATGTTATATATCAATTTAAAGGTCTTAAAGTGTAGAAAAAGAATATGCAACTATTAAAATAACTCACGTAATATTTTCAAGATGGCGGCCAATATGGCGGGCGACTAAAAAAAAGTTTTTAGTAACCATGGCGTGTTATACATCAATTTAAAGGTCTTGAAGTGTAGAAAAACAATATGCTACTATTACTCTTAATATTTAAACTTAATCGTACAGAAACCGGCGATTATCGCCTCACGTTCTTACGTGAAGCGCGCCTTACTTGTTTTTCTTTTGGAGCCTAGACGTAAGTTTATAACGTAATTTATTCCAAACCCACCTTGACTGACCTTGAATAGATTTAGATTTAAAAAAAAAAAAAAAATTGAGAGATTAATAAATTATTAATATTGTTACTCACTCATAGACCAAAAATATCTGGGACAGGGACGCACGATAAACGAGATTTCTTCCTTAAGCGACATGTACCTGAAACAGATAACTCACGCATATATAACTAGGTATAACAGCACACATTAATTACCTAATTAACTATATTGTGATAGAATCAGACCTTGAGCTCATCACATATCACATATCACATAATACATATTATATTCACTAGAAATGTTTATTTACTAGAGCCGCTCTGACCCTCCTCCACTCGCTACTTACCGCTTACCCCTCGTATCGTACCTGGAGGCCGATTCTGTAACTTTTTTTTTATATATATCCATTATAACATTATATATCAAACCTCGCTATATATCAAAGTGTTGTTATATAATGTAGTGAATCTGTAAAGTGATGCCAGCGCTGTATGTGACGTATACTGAACGGCCGATTGACAGCGTCCTTTTTATTGGCCATTTTATAGTTATTTCAGTAAATTTTATTCAATGTTTGATGGATTTTAAAGGTGTATAAAAATAAAAATAAAAACTAGTTGATTTTCATTTCTTTTATCTTTAAAATCGTTTAATAAAATGATATAATTTAATAAGATAAGATCTTTTAATAAAATAAAATAATTTAAAATTAATTTCTTTTATCTATAAAACTTAAAATTTTAAAGGAGGTGTTTAATTTTAACAACTTTTGTCGAAGAAAATAGTTAAAAGTGTTAAATTGTTAAAATGTGTGTGTTAAAATAGTAAAAGTGAATGAAAACATCAATAATGGCGTCACTTTGTTTTGGTTTTTAGCATTTGATATATAACAACATAACCTGACGAATTATATCAACAACAATTTCGAGTTGCTATTTATCAAACCTTATATATCAATTTCTCCTTATATAACAACAGACAAAAGTTACAGATTCACTTGACAGGTTGCGCGCGCATCTTCATAACAACTTTTTGATATTAACAACATGAAAAGGGAGGTTTCAAAGTTACAGAATCGGCCTCCTGTGCCCTAACAAACTTTGACATTCGTGGATAGAAAATTAGCATCTAACTTTCAGAAAAGTGATTATTAACTCTCTTGCAGCATTCAATGTCCAAATGAGGTATGAGGTATAAAGGCAAAAACATTTTATATAAAATATAATAAAATATTTAAAAAATATTAAAGATTTATAAATAGAATAGAATAGTTATTAAAACTGTTATGTATCTGTTAATACTGGTATTGTAGGTTTTTGGGCTTCTATATTAATTTCTGTTGCGAGTTACAACCCTAAATTTGTCGGAATCTCCTTTATTTAGATTTTTTTTTTATATTTATTTCTATTTGTATTATATTTGTACTAGCTGTTATGCCCGTGGCAACGGCAGAATAAATATGGTTAAAAAAAAGTTATAATTAAAATACATATTTAAATAGATTTTTACTGTTTTAATAATAAGTTTTATGCATGGAGTTTCAATACAATGGAATGGCGTAGTGGTAGCGTTTTCGACTGACGCGCAGGAGGTCACTGGTTCAATCCCAGCTTATGGCTAATCAATTTTTAACGTTATAAATCATTTAGAGGTGAGTCGTCGTCGTCGCCGTTGTCGGGACACTACTCGATTATATAAAAGATATTTGTATATAAAGTAGTGTAACTCTGGCATCTAGATTTTCTCTATTAGTTAAATAATTTTCCGTTTCTTGCCAATCTTTAAAATAATCCAGTAGTGTCCCGACGACGGGAACGGCGACGGCGACGCACCTCGAAATGATTTATAACGTAAAAAAATTGATGAGCTAAAATCAAGTATAGAACCAGTGACCTCCCAGCACATGAAGCGGGAGCATAACCAATGAGGAGCTATCTATCCAAATTGAATCCTGCAGCCTAAAACTTTCTATTTAAACAGTATATATCTATTTATCTATATAAAGTACAACTGGACAGCGCGAAACTCATTCATTTTAAATATAACTATTTATCTCTCAGCTCTTTTTCTTTGAATGCAATTAATAAGTAATAACTAGACATCACGTATCTCTTTCTGTTTCAGTATAACTGGACAGCGCGAGCCTCATTCATTTTAAATGTAACTAATTATCTCTCAGCTCTTTTTTTCATTCATATTTATTCTGCCCGTTTCCACGGGCTTAACGGCTAGTAGTTTATAAACACATTAAATTAAAAATAACACTATTCGAGGTGAAGCTTTGAATTCCAGCAAGTAGTACATAAAATTTAAATGTATTAAATGTTAAGGCCCCATAAACGATCAAACATTTTGAGAAAAATGTTTGCGCAAACTAAATGATATCGACAAATTTATGCCATACACATGTTGCCATCATGTTTGCGCAAACATCAAACAACCCCATACACGGTCAAAATGTTTGTGCAAACATGATGTTTGTTTGCTCAAACATTTTGACCGTGTATTGGACTGTTATAATATAAGAGTAAAGAGGGTTAATATGAACTACCTGGATTGATCGGGAAGAGAAATGCAGACGTTGCAGGAGGTATTGTCATTGTTGGCTCCATACTCTTCTGGAAACTGGATGAGGAACGTGATGTCGTTCCATATGGAAGAGGAGTTCATATCTAGTTCCATGTTGAAATTTTCGTTGGATCCATCGTTCATTGGAAGTATCTTGTAAGAATCGTTGAAATCTGATCCGTTGGACCAATGACAGTACAATTTAGGATGGGATTCAGCTGAAGATTCAAGAAGTTCACAGGACATCTTCGTCGAATTAAGTGCAGTCTCATTTGTTTGAACGAAGAACAGGGAAGAACAGCTTCTTTTCATTTTAAATACTGGAAAACTAGTGAATTCGTAAGTGTAATTCCCTTTGTATTCGAGAACAGAAGAGTAACTATGATTATTCAGAGAGATTACGGAATGCGAATTGTTGTCGTATCCGAGTTCCGGAAGACACTTGGACGAGTCGATCGGATGTTTATTAAAACCCGGAAAACACGTGCAGGTATCGGGTGCGGAGCAGAATCCATTTTTACAAGGAGAACTGCATTCGGGAACACATTCGTACTTACTCACAGGTTTGTGTCTACGTAGACATCCGCAAATTTCCGGCTTAATGCAGGTACTCAGGATGCACGTCATCGAACATATGGCAGCACAATTAATTTTACCATCTGTACTATTGACTCCAGTGTACCCCTCGCAACAAAACTTGTACACATCCTGAAAACAATACAAAACAAATACAGTAAAACTTGTCTAAGCTGGAACATGTATAAGCTGGAAACCTGCCAAGGTGGAATTTTTTTCTGGAACCGAGGCCTTCCAGCTTAGGCAAGTTTTACTGTATATTATATAAGTTAGTGAATTGTCTTTTGAACTTTTAAATTTACTAATATACGCATATTAAATGTTTAATATGCGTATATATTTTTTAATTTTTTAAAATGAAATAAAAGCTACTTAAGAAATGATTACAAATATGTATGACTAGTTTGTAGTGTTGTTTCTCCAACAGTATTGCGTTTTTAGCGCCAAATTTTCTCCCTGCATTAAACCCCAACCACCTAACGACAAGTCCTAAAATTTGAAATATTTTATGCTAGCACCTTATGTTAGGGCGTTGAAAAATTCCAGAAAAAATTATATATTGGTCATTATTATAACTTTTTGTTATTACCGATAAAAGACATTGTGACCCCCGGGGAACCGAACCAGGGATATTTACTCTACTTGCTTTACTCTACACGTTTCTGGGGTACAATATATAGGGTGGGTAACCAGTAACCAATTACACTTTTGCCACAAAGAACCTAATTTACTCGGTTAATCGTTACTCATCCATGGGGGGGGGGGGACCCATAGATAGATGAGTACCGCAGAAGACTTAGTTGTTCTATTGTCTATTGTGGATCAGGTACTAATATAAGTTGCTGTTTCTTCAATATGAATATATTGATGTTTATGAAACTTTGTGAAAAATTATAATTATAATAATAAAGAAATAATTCCACCTACCTTAGTAACTGTTTGATTTTCATCCCTGCAAACAAAATAGTCAAATATCAATACATTTTTATTTACTTTTGTATTTATTCTTTGAATTTAAATTATTTAATTTTATCAAGTATTGAGAGGTTGGGGGTACAATTGAGAGGCAGCTGACGATTTAAAAACACTACCTTGCTCTGCTCTGACCTGCGTCGAGCTATGCTGAGGCCAAACAGAAAGCAACGCTATAGTTATGTTTTCTTGAAAAAGTAGACTGCCAATTGGGTTGGCACATAGCTTCCTCGCATTCTACCCACGTACTTTATTGATTTTTTATTTTATTTTATTGCTTAATTGGTTTAATTGTTTCCCCCTTTTTTTCAATCTGTCAAAATTGTTTTGATTTTTTACACGAATTAAAGTATCAATTTAGCAAAAGTTAAAAAGCGCAGACGGCAGACGGTTCAAATTAATCTGGGGCTATCTGCGGGCTACTTTTCATAAACTATAAAAGTTTCATTCAAATCTGATCAGTACTTTTGAAGCTATAGGTGTAAATAAATGTATGTTTGTGCGCGTGTGGAAGAGAAACATATAGGCGCAAAAGGTTAAAACTTATATGGGACCAACAATGGACTTATTATGACCTACCACCCAAATTTCATTAAAATTTGAGCTGTAGTTTTTAAGATATTGTGGTTCGCAAAAATTGAACGACAGACCGACAGACAGACACGGAACCAAAAATGTTCCCGGATGTCTGAAACGGATTTCTGTCTTGAAATTTTTGAAATCGGAGACCTAAATATTTTTCGCTCTTCAGAACAATCACATAGTTTCCGTTACCTTCGGTAAGCTCGGAGCAAAAGTTTTCTGTCAAACAACGGAAGTGGATTCTGTTAAGTTCCGTTGTACGTACGCTATGAACGCGCAATATGTTTCGATGTTTTCAGCAAAATTTATCATAAAAATATACTCCAAGAGTCTGCACAGACAGACGACATTTAAAAAACAAAAACAAAAAAAATGGTCTTATTTCTGGTCATAGTCAAGGATGTGGTCGACCTTCAAGAAAAAAAAATTGAATAAAAGTACTAAAAACCAATAAATTAATAAAAAGGGGAGGGGGAAGGGTTGAAATGACCTTGAAGGTCATGGTCAAGGGCGTTGTGTAGGCTATAGTTAGGGCCACTGTTAAAGGGAAAATTTTGGTTTTTTCACAATCCGCAATACAAATTAGGGTTTCCTATTGGAAAAACAATTTTGAGCTTAGAATGACCTTAAAGGGCATGCTCAAGGACAAGGTCAAGGTCATAATTTTCATAAAATTTCCTGCTCTTTTCAAATCTGCCATAAAAAATGGGGGTTCCCATTTAAAATAACAAAGTTGACCTTCAAATGACCCTTAAGGGCAAGTTTAAGGTCAAATCCAAGGTCACCATTGAATAGCTAAGGAAAAATCCTGAAACTTTTTTATTTAATTTTTTTCAAAAATAATTATGAAAATTTCAAACATGCAAAGTGTTGTATGTTGCTAAAACGTATTACGGGATGATTAGTTGTTTTCATTAAGTACATCTTTTACTTAATATATTCATAATTCATTATTTTATCGTATTTTTATATTTATTTTTATTTATTTTTTTTTTAAAAATGAAATAGCATTTATTTGTACAAATGCAGCAGTTTAAATATACAATTTATCGTCTAAAAACCACTTTGTAGCTTGTTCCTTAATTTACGTACCTACTACCTACGATTACCTGATAACATTGACGTAAAATGTTTTTGCTCCTTCTGTTTGATTAATGTTTATCATTATTTTTTTGAAAAAAAAACCATAACAAACAAGGCTTATTTTGTTCTAATAATAAATAAATAAATAAATACTACATTATAACTACATGTTTTTAGGCTTTTTATCAGTCTAGTTGGAATTTGGCCAATCCCGGGATTAGTTTTTGCTATCCCGAAATCCCGGGATCGAAAATTTCGTCCGGGATTGGATTCCCTAGCCTTATTCTACCCATCATTTGCAACAGAAACTAGGAAAAGTCTATGTCTAAACTGAAACTTTCTCCTCTTATCAACGGTATCTCTATTTCAGCTCTATCATCATTATTTTAGGAGCAGGACTTGTAGGACCCCTTTTCTGGTGCAAATAGCAGAATTTGATGAAAAGTAGCTAATAATCTATGAGATCATAAAAAAACGGATAACAATGATGGATAACTGAAAATCGAAAAAAAGGTCTCATGTCCGTTTTTGATACTAACCTATTTCGTTCAAACAACTTATCGCTCATGAAATATTATAAATAGCTTATAGCTAATAAAATTATCAGTGAAATTTTGTGTGCATACATTATCATATCTTATCTTCGAAACAACTTCCTAGCACACTTATTTTTAAATATTTCCGTAGGAAAAAAATGTATCAAAACTGTTTTAGTACCGCGATGTTTCCTACATGATTTCAAATACCTAATTTTTGTGTTCCCAAAGTTTTCACATGAAATCAACCGAAAACAATCTGTCGAATATGTTTTGACTTTGCTCCCGATGTTAACGAAAGGTAACGGACAACGGAAGCTATGAAATCGTTCTCAAGAACGAAATCTTTTCGACAGATATCCGTTTTATAAAAAGATAACTTTTTCTTCTTTTTACTACGTTTTTATTAGCTTGCTTTCTTTTTTGTTTGTTTGTTTGTCCAGTACTAACCTTGCGATTTTTAACTAACTTCCCGAGTAGCTTAGACATTTGAAACTTTTAGAATAGCTCATAACTCGACGACAATGCATTATTTTATTACTTTTATCCATCTTTCAGCAAAATTTAATTCGTTTTCAGCAAATTGTGCTGTATGGAAAGTTAGTTCGGAGAAAATCCGTAAGTTATTTTATTTGTTTTGGCATGTCCCATATTTATAATTTTCATTTGACAGGTTTCAAAATTATGATTTGTGACAGAAAATTTAAAAACGTAGTATACAAAAAGTTCTTTATATTTTTGCAATTTTTGTTATAATTGTTACTGTATGTACACAAATGTTTAAATTAATAAACTTCAGGGAATATTTTTGGTTTCCGTGTCGGTCTGTCATTTAATGCTTGGAAACTAAAATATCATAAAACCTACTTAAATAGTACTACTTTAAATAGTAGGTCATAATTAGCCCATGGTTGGTTCCATATGAGTCCCAACCTTCTGCGTCCATTTGTTTTCCTTACAAAGCGCACAAAAAACGTATGTGCACATTAAATGTGCACATTTAATGTGTGCTGGCAACAAAGAAGAAGAAAAAAATATGTTTTCTTAAAATACCGGTAAAAAAAAGTTCATAATTTTAATTCTGCTGTCCTTAATTTTTTATATAATTAAAAGACAAATAGAAGAAGAAATAAAAGAATAATTAATATAAAAATTCCATTTTTGAAAACTGGTCTTATGTACAATTTTTTTTTTTTTTTTTTTTTTTTTTTTTTTTTTTTTTTTTTTTTTTTTTTTTTTTTTTTTTTTTTTTT
>KZ652549.1:5252-15817 GCA_001010745.2 Gerris buenoi | reverse complement strand
GATTATCTCCTCACGTACTTACGTGAAGCGCGCCTTACTTGTTTATATTATATAAAAATGATTCTGGTTGAAGCATCTCGATAAATTCAATAGTTTTCTTTCTATTTAAAATATACGTAAGGAGCCACTTTCTAAGGAAAATATTGGAAGGTTGTGGTCAGGTCAGGTCGAAAAGAACAACTTTAATATATTAAGTTATCATTCCATTATTTTCCCTTGAAAGTGGTGCTTTACGTATTTTCAAAAAATAAAATCATTGAATTTATCGAGATGCATAAATTATCAGCTTTTTCTTGCACATAAATTATTATTACATTACGTCTCCAGTAAAAACCGCGACATTTTGGCGTCCCGAAAAGTGACCGGGACACCGGGACTTTGAGTCCAAAACCGGGACAATCCCGGAAAACCGGGACGTCTGGCAACCCTATGATTAGAGAATTGTTAAAAATATATCTCTAACTTTTTTTGTTTTAAATAGATATAAACATAAATATTTCTTGTTGAATAAATTAATTAAAAATTAAAATCTTTCGATATTTTTTTCTCCCTTCTGGAGGTAAAATCTTGTACGTACCTCGGGAGTAAAAATCACTTGCACCCTTGCGATAATTAACTCCCTCGGGTTCGCCTCAGGAGTGAACGTTATGGTTCCCTCGGCTTCGCCTCAAGAACCAAATTCATCGCTCAGGGTGCAATCACTTACTTTCCTCCCTTGGTGCGTAAATAACTATTCCTTTCTTGTGATTCAAATCTTATTTTTAAAATGATTTTGTTCGAATGCGATGATTAATTTTTGTTTATATAATGACATTTTCTAGATATTTCTGAAAAAATAAAAATTAGACCTATTTCCAAGATGTACTTTTGGTACATATTCCATTTTCAAACAAATATCGAAAGAATCCGATTTATTTCAGAAATATTTCTTTCTCTAACAGGACTAGGATTAATATTTGTTTTTTAAAACAAAAGAGCATTCAGGATTATATCAATAACAATACGTGTGTGCCGTGAGTCTACTAAAACAAGGTTTTTTTTTATAACAGTGCTAAAACCTACCACATCAAACAGTTTGGTTCGAGTTCAGGAGCGTTCCAACAAGACGGAATCACAAATCAATTTCCAACTGAGTAATTTTCGCGCATGCGCATTATGTCAATCAGGGACAATCACGGACTAATCCGAAACTGATTCGGAACTGGCGGTTGGAACAAACCTATTAACTCTATGAAGAACGAAATTATAACTTTGAAAACTCTCTTATCAATAGAATAACTTAATAGAGTTCTCCATGGGGATTTGCACGCAGCTATCAATGGAACATTGAGATCTCTTTTATCATTAGACCAGCTGAAGTCTCGCGCTTCACTACGCTCGAGTAGTCACGCAGTTTCGAAATTTAGCAATAACTTTTGAAGTGGCACTAAAAAATCATAAAATGTAGTCCATTTAAATACGATTGTAACTAAATAAGAGGTTTTCCTGGGAAAACTTTCTGAGACAGCTTCAAACGCGGACGGTGATATATTGGGGTTCGAATTTCCTGCCGAGGAGGATTTCTATGGAAAAAAGTCTATAAAATTTTCACTAATACTTAGATATAACGACGAAAACTCGAAACAGCTAATAAATAGAAAACACTGGATCCAATAATTAAGTAATCGTATGTATGAGAAAGTTTATTACGAATTGGATCGGTAAGGTTTTGTTCTTATTATTATTTTGTCAGACCAATTTGTTTTTTCCAATTCATTTTTCCGTCTTTTTTACGAAATTCTTTGCCTGTCCTTTTGTAAAACTATATGTTTAGTGCGTTGTGCTTAGTTATTGTTGAATTGAGTTCTAATGACATGGTTGTACTGTTAGAAATACACTGCGCCCTAGATGAAACTTAATGATTATAATCTGAAGAGTTGAGAGTCAATACATGCATTAGATGAAAACGAGCTGCGAGATATCGGGCAGCAAACTGTAATAAACCAGCAAACTTCACTGCACACTCTAGAACCGAACCTAATACATTCCTTCCCGTACTCGTGCAATGAACCAACACTTCGACATGATCAGCTGTGGAAACTACAGCTTAAATCTTATCTATTTGATAAGCTTATTCCTCATAGTGAAAACAATTGATAACGTAATTTCTTCGACCAGTTTTGGGATTTACCATTACATTTCATTATCAAAATTTACTATAAAAATAATCCTTTCTGGCGGATAATCCAACCAAACCGTAATAATCTCCCTTTGCCATTAAATTTTATTTATCAAATCTCAGAAATTAACATTTCGCCTGTTTATACAGCAATTTATAGATTATAATGCTTGCTAAAAATGTTTCTACAGTCGTCCATCATATTGGACACTACCTTGAAAATATTTGGTGAATTATTTTAGTAGTTAAAAATTATTTTCGTATTCCTAAAGATCGTTTAAACTATGTATAACATGTCATGCCGATTTAAACTTTTTTTTAGTTGTCCTTCTAATTTGTCGCCATTTTGAAAGTATTCAATTTAAAATTTTAATTGTTATTTACTGTTTATATTCTTAATACCTTTAAAACTATGTATAGCATGTCAAGCTGTAAAATGTATAAAACTTTTTTCCTTAAGTAGTCCGCCATATTGGCCACCATCTTTAATATATCCAATGCAAAATTAAATAGTTATTTACACGATGCGTACTGACATGTCCTGCTGACAAAATTTTCTTAATTGACCACCATCTTTAATATATGAAGTGTGACGTAATAGTTAAATATTCTTTTTCTACACTTTAAGATGCTGGCAAAACATTTTGTTCTGTCGTCCCCCATATTGGCCTTGGCCTCCATCTTGAAATTATTTAATGTGGAATTTTTAAAACTACACAGTTGTCTCAAATTATAAGCTGCGCCAATGTACCGAATTATGAATTATATGGTGTGGTTAGTAAGTCACTGCGAGCATGGTGAGGTCGCTAGTGAGCTATATAAATCAGAGCGCCAATGTGTGGGGGAAGAGTGCCCTCGTCCTGCTCCGTTCTTGAGCATCATGGCGCGGGATCGAACCCACGACCTTGATTTATTGATAGCCGGGCGGGTGCTTAGAGTCCCTTAGCCACTCTGGCTCCCTACAAAGTGAAGTCGATGGCTGATTGTTACTTACTTCATTCGGACCTCTCTACACCATCCTATCCAGCTCAACCTAGCTCTTCAACCAAAAAGAATGGAGGCCCCTGGGCTAGAGCACACAAGAAGAGACCCCTCACTTCTATAACGGCCTAGTAATTTTTTGATCGGAAAAGAAACAAGGAATATATGAATAGAAGAGCTGTTAATTAACCATCTATTCAACGACATGGAATTTTTATTCTCGAAGATATGAGATGCATACTTGTTACTTCTAAGTTTAATATTCCGCATGTTGTTGGTTCAGTGATTGTAATATGGGAAGATGGAATGTTTAAGAAAGCTTAATGACGGAAACATCACGTAGTTTGGCATGCCATGCTCAATATACTACTCCTTTCACTGTCACTTCACGGACTATAAACAAACGGCTTCTTTATAGCAACACAAATATATATGAGTGTAATGTTGAGAATGCTTCTCATAAGCTAATTCTACAGAAGAGGAAAAAAAAAAGTAAAAGTCAGTGATCGTTGTGGCGTGTTACGATGGAAACATATGATTTATAATGAACACGGACTCAGGATGTAATTCCGCACGGGACCTTGGGACTGATTAACCGTGTGCAAGGAAGCGAAGAGTTGTACTTTTATGGTAGGAGATGTGACACGCAGGACCGATAGCAGCGCTCCACCGGGTCCGACGGGCAAAACTCCGACTACTACATCATGTTAAACTCTCGTTTAGTGCATGTCATTAAAATAGATTTCTTTCGACGTGTATAATGATTATCTTCTCTTATCATTTCATACTAATCTTATTCATTTGTTTATCTTGGTTTTTATATTTTGTTGTTTCTTGAGTCTCATAATTATTATTCTTGTTAAAGAAACGTAATAATGGTTAAATATCTGATTTTTTTTACAGTGAAATATCTCAGCTGGAAAAATTTAAAGATAAGGAAAATAACTAGTGTAATAACAACGTCTGATAATGAGAAAGTTAATTTTTGTGCTTAGCACTGTTAAAGGGAAAATGTTGAAAGCATTTTTTTGAAATGAAAAATAATTGTGGCCATTGTAAGCCTTCAAGTGTTAATCGAACTAAATAGTTGTAAATATATATTATTTTTGTATGGTTATACTACCTGAATGTGCATCCTTTTACCCCGGTCACTAACAAGTACTCCACCTTAAGTACCCCCCACTTTCAAGCCTTTTCCATTTCCTCTAAAATATATTTGCTACATCTATTTCCTAAATCATACCCATTTAAAACTTCATGTTCAGATTAAGTAAGTAGTGTAGTCGTTTGTTACTTATATTATATACCCTGGTGATGTAAATTAATTTTATCTACGACTTGCATTGTAAGTGGACTTAACATTTCTAATAACAGGGAGGGAAGTGTTACTTCTCTCCCTTGTTGCGTAAATAACTAATACGAAACTAGTTGGTTAAACGTTGTTGTTTTTATAAAACAGTAACTAACTTTATTAAATTTATATCTTATTATTGAAATAATGATTACATTGCATAGTGGCCGCAGATAAAAATAGACTCCCAACCCTATTGGTGTGGCACATGGCTTTATCGCATCCTCTCACATACTATATTAAGGCGGAGATCCACTTGAGCATTCTCCCCGAATGAGCATGCGTTTCCGTTCGGCTCGTCCTGTCCATTTATAAGCAAATCGGGGCGAATGCTCTAGTGTGTCTCCGTCTTTAATAATTCTTACACAAGCTGCTTTTACAAGCCATTATTGTCTAATTTGTTTTCCTTGTTTTTTGGTCCATTAAAATTGATTTTTTTTTTTGTATAAATTTAGCAATTTAAAGAGCGCAGATGGTTGAAATTAATCTGGGGTTATCTGTGGGTTACCTTCGATAAACTATAAAAGTTGCATACACATCAGATAAATACTTTTGAAAATGTAGGTGTAAATAAATGTATGTTTGTGCGCATGTGAAAGAGAAACAAATGAGTGCAGAAGGTTGAAACGTATATGGGAACAACAATGAGCCAATTATGACCATAGTCGACAGTCCATGTTCCATAATGTCTAAAACTCAAACGGATTTCTGGCTTGATTTTTCTCATGTCGGAAACATCAAATATTTTCGTTGTTCAAAACAATCTCATAGCCTCCGTTATCTTCGGTAAGCTTGGAAGCAATATTATGTAAACGTATGTAAACATTAAGATCTTCATCTTACTATAGGAAATCGCTAGCATTTCCTTATGGAAAAAATATAGCAATAATAAAGATAGAAAGATAAAAATATTTCTTAAGATAAAACGAATGAGATGCTACAAGTGTTGCCAAACAACATTTTATAACTAAGTCTTCATTTAGTGTATGTATAACTATCTAAAAAAAAACATAATTATTTCTTGATTACGTTAATTGTTCAACTTTACCGTAATTTTTTACCTCTTAATTACATCTTAACGTAATTTCTTTCATTTTTATGTATTTTTCTTTATCTTCATTTTTATTTAAGTTTAATAACAACAGTGATATTAGTTATCTAACTATCAACAAAATAATTACTTTACGATTATACAATCATACTGTTACATGTTATAGCTTTAAAAAGAATAAAGAAAACCTTAAGCATCTTAAAAAAAACCTTTATAAGTCACGTGAGAAATGGATTTTTTATTTTTGTTTTCAAGAAAAAAAAGACACTT
The DNA here is from genome assembly GCA_001010745.2 of Gerris buenoi. Lineage (NCBI taxonomy): Eukaryota > Metazoa > Arthropoda > Insecta > Hemiptera > Gerridae > Gerris > Gerris buenoi. Next base: position 10,006 of record KZ652549.1, on the reverse strand, counting down.
TAATATGAAAAAAATGAACAATTATTCTCATCAGATGGCGGGCTTTCTTATCATTTGAAACAAAACATATTTTCGATAACCTTTCAAAAGGTTTCTCATTCTCACACTGTTATTATTATTATTATTTCTTCTTTTATTTTTAATCACGCGAATTTTTTCCCTGTAAATTATTATTATTATTAAACTGGAGAATAATAGTTGTGTTGTTGTAAAACAGCAAGAAAATGTTAAAGATTAAGATTACCCCGTTAGATAAACCTTGTATTGAAAACAGATTGTGTATTTTTTACTAAAAGTTCTCAATCATCTCAGTTGCTTCTTTATGTAAAAATTAATTATAATTGTTACAGTTTTTTTTTTTATAATTTATTTATACCTTGGCTTTGTTTTTCTATTGTCGGAGAATCTTCTTTTCTTGTAATTTTTTTAAACTCAGTGTCATTATAACGCTGTTACGTTCAGTCTGTGTGAAATAAATTAATCATTATAATTATTGTCAATAATCCTTGGGTTTACGTTTTATAATATAAAATAGAGAAAAAGACAAAAACATATTAAAGATGCACGTAACTATTATTAGCTATTCTGCGATGAGAAAAATAGAAGTATCATAATGCACGAGATTTTTTTGTAAAAGCAAGATAAAACTTTTATACAAGCACATTTAGCCAAAACTACAACATTCTACAATTACCGTGGATTATTATTTGCATTGTAAATAATATATAAACTCGGCATCGCGTGGCTCTATCATTGAAGCGAGCGTATACGTATAGTTATAAATATGTGAATGTTTTAACGATCTTTATTAATTTATATAGCGGTGTCGCTGTTGGTTTTACTGAAAAATTTTATTAGAAAAAAATGTTCGTCTCATCAAATAGATAAAGTTAGAAATTTTTCCTGTCCTAAAATTCCATTTTTTTTTTTTATGCGCACGTTTACGCGAGTGTTGCACGCGAACGCTTGGGCAGAAAACGTTGTCCAACGAACTCGTCCTGAGCATTGGTAAAATGAACATGTGTACCAAATTTCATCAAAATCGGTCAACTTTTACTAAAGTTATCGTCGTACGTTTCAGACACACAGACACGGAGCATATTTCGTTGAATGTAAGAAGCTCGCTTCAATTAAGAGTGGTTATTTGGACTGCAGCCACGATGTCCGTATTCTTAATGTACCCTTGGACACATTTATTTTTCATGCGTGGTCTAGCGAACATTTTTCGTACTCGAAATTATAATGTTTACTGTCTTTTGGTATTACTACGTAAATGAAGCCCAAAAATTTGAGAGCTTTGAAATCGGGTCTTTAAAGTCCTTAATAATTATAAATACCTAATCCTTAATTATAGTTGATCCCCATTTGAATCAACAATTTATTCACGTTTCTGTTTTTCTACCGTGATCAGTTTTTAGACCTAATAGTGTCCCCCAATTTCTATGTCAGACCTACAAACGTCACAGTTTCTATGTCAGATCCACAGGTGGCAGACAATATCTGTGTCAGATCCACAAGTGTCGCACAGTTTCTGTGTCAGACATACTTCCGTCACAGTTTCTGTGTTCCATAAGTGTCGGTTAGACCACGTGAGGTGGCACTGTACTGACTTGCCCAATTTTGCGATATCTATTACATCTATCAGTCTATAAGATTAGAGTTGGCACAATCAAAAGGCGGGAAAATTTTGAGGGAAATTAAATTTGAGCGATTTTATTGGTCCCCCATGTTGAATGGAACTTCAGAAAAAAATGCTCTACTCTACCCCTGTTTCACAAAAAAAGATATAACATGGCAACACCGATTTTCCCTTTTTATAACCCCAAAACTACCTCCACGATTGTTATTTCCCGCCTTCGATTGTATGCCAACTCTAATCTTATAGACTGTAGTTATATTTCTGCGGTTAAAAACTACCCTGCTCTGAGTTTCAATGTGTATATAATATGAATCATTATTAAATTGATTTCTCAGGAAATTATTACATTATATTTTCTCTTTTTACTTTGAGTGGTAACACTGACGCGTCGTATTCACACGCAATCCTTCTTAGTTCTTTATTTAACTGTCAATTAAGTCTTTATCTAGAACTTTTGAATTATCATCTCAAAAATAAAAAAATGGATTATTGTTTAGAGGATTTTTGGTTCTCAGTTTAGATATAGAAAGTTGCACGCGCTTTTTGTTACTTTTAATTTGTATAATTAGAGAAGTAAGCTGTTTTTTAAAACTGAATTCACACAATTTGAAACACATTTCGTTGGATTCTTAATTAATAATTTTAAAGTGGAGTGAAGTGAAGTGAATTATTGCGAACAATACGTTTTTATTCTTCTTAAGTTTCTTCTCTCTGCGTACTTTCAGTTGCTTTGTTTAATTAATAAAAAATTTTGGAAAATAGAGAACGGTATTGTAGAAAACCTAATTCTTTAAAAGTTATTTTGTTATTAATTTATTAATTTTATTGTTCAAATAAGTGGTGCGGCCCACTTAGCGCATTGCCTTGTAGATTTCGTACCAAAACGTTTACGTGAAAGGTCAGTAAAACAATTATTCATTCAAGTTCCAATTGGTTCACTAAATAGAAAGTGGCTTATTTTACATGAACTAATTATTAAAAATGAACACTTCTTGTGAATAGAAAGGTTAAGTCCGTAATCCCCTTACACAGACCTCAATAAAACGATGATATTTTATGTTGAGGAGCTATATGATCGTTCTAAAGAACGAAATCATTTTTTTCACCAATTTCAAAAATTCCAAGACAGAAATACGTTTCAGGCATCAGGGAGCATTTTTGGTTCCATGTTGTACATTCTTTAGGACGATCACAGCTTCCGTTACCTTCGGTAAGCTCGAAAGCAAAACCTAGTTCACATGCATAAGAGAAACCAAAAGGCGCGCATAAATTTCAATGTTATATGGACCCCACAATGGTCTAATTATGACCTTCCTCCCAAATTTCATTAAAATCGGACTAGCAGTTATTATAAGGTATGTTTGTTCGAAAAAAATAATGAACAGACTTAACAGACAGACTGATATGGGATCAAGGATGTTTCCTGAGTCACAAACACATTTCATTCTTGGAATTTTTAAATTCGAAATGGTTAAAAATGATGATTCTTCAGTTTCTAGGATTTTTTTAATTCGAAATGTTAAAATTCGTTCTTCAGAACGATCACATAGCTTCCTTATACCTTCGGTAAGCTCGGAAGCAAAATATAGTTAATATGAATTGCGTGAAGCATTTATTTCCTGTTATATAATAGGTTATAGATGTATGTATTTGCAAAATGAAATAAGGTTTTTATAATCTATAATCTAATTACTAATAACATTCATAGCTGAGGAAAAGGTTTCCTCTAACTATAAGTGCAATTATCATTATTATTAAAGTATAATTATAATTCACAGATGTTGCATCTAATTATATACAAGTGAAGTGGAAATCTAATGATGATTTATAATATAACTGGTTCTATCTTGTAAATGATTCTGGGTCAGACTCAAATTGATCTTCTTCAAAACACTTTCTACTCTGTTATTTGTAGCATTACATTTTTTTAATATCTTATTAAGACATGCGTGTAGGCGTGTGCGTGTATGTACATTTACCCGGTGCAAGTAGTTGAACCGAGATAATTCAGTTGTTGCATAACAGTCTTAATTGCGGAGTACTAAGCTCTTAATGGTAGAGTCAAATTTCATCGATTAGATATGCGGATGTTTTCATTTATATTAAAAGATTATATTGAAGATAATATAGTTATGCGAACATTTTCAACGTGCATGAAATGTAATAATTTGTTGGTCCAAGCTCACCGATGGTAAAAAATGTGTTGGGATTAATCTGAAGAACCGATTTTGTTTTTTTTCTGTATGACTTGTTCATGTATGATTTTTTGTTTTATTTCCCTTAATTTATTTATTTATTTTTATTTTTACAATTTACCATTAAGTATGTTACATTACATTATTTGTTTCAAGTGCAGGTAACGAAAGCTATGTGATCGTACTTTTACTTGAATTTAAGCCTCAAGTAGTTTTTTTAAGCCTCCTATTTTAAACATTGCAAGACAGAAATCTGTTTCAGACATGAGGGAACATTTTTGGTTTTGTGCTTGTCTGTCCGTCTCTCGATCTGTCTGTCTGTTGTTTCAATTTTTGCGAAATAACAAACCTTAAACCTACTTTAAGTCCTATTTGAATTACATTTGTATGGTAGGTCATAATTAGCCCATTGTTGGTCCCATAAAAGATCAACCTTCTCACCATTTGTTTCTCTTGAACATGCGCACGACCAAACTTTTATTTACATATATTTCTTCAAAAGTGCTCATTTGGATGGTTGGTTTGTCACATATTTCACAAATGAAAAATACCAGCCAATAAAAAACACAAATAAAAAAAAATAAAAAAAAAAGTTTTTATTATAAATCCTTTATATTTTTGCATTTTAGTTCTGAAGGGAAATATTGGTACCTATTCATTAATTTCAATTTTAAATAATTTTTTAATATGACTTAATTAGTAACATTTAGTTAATTATTAAATTTGTTAGAATGATTTTGTATGAGTAGAGAGTCGATATCCCAAGATTCAGCTCCATTGGATGACTGGGAGAGAGTTAACTCGTCCTCTAAAGATTTTGTATACCCACAAATTAATTAATTAAATTTTTATTCAATTTTATTACTTTTTTAAATTTAATTATCCTATTCATTTTGAAAAAAATAATTATTTAAATTTTT
>KZ652548.1:142893-157728 GCA_001010745.2 Gerris buenoi | reverse complement strand
GGGGGACACGAAAAATTTCGATGTTTTTTGATAAAATGGCCCCGAAAATTAAACACTATCCACAAGTGTTATATATTTTTGTAATCTACTCTTCAATACCTTTCATTTGATACCCCACTCAAAATTTTAAAAAAATATTTGTTTCCCCCGACATAAATTTTCCGCCATTTTGGATTCCCAGTTAATCAGATCTAATTGCTAATCTTTTTTTTTTTGGTCTATCAGACCGCACATTTTGCATATTTTTTTATATTTTTAGAAACATTTTCTACTGTTTATTTTCTATAGTTTTGGGGAAGGGGACACGCATCATTTTAATGTTTTTTGACAAAATGGCGTGGAAAATTAAACACTACTCACAAGTGTTATATATATTTGTAATCTACTCTTCAATACCTTTCTTTTGATACCCCACACAAAATTTAAAAAAAATATTTTTTTTGTAAGTGACAAGAATTATCCACCATCTTGGATTCCCAGTAAATCACATCAAATTGCTAATCTTATTTTTTTCTATGGCCCAGCAGACCGCACATTTTGCATATTTTTCTGTATTTTTAGAAACAGCGGAAATACGATTTTTAGGGACACGCAAAATTTCGATGTTTTTTGACAAAATGGCGCCGAAAATTAAATACTTTCCCTAAGTGGTATATATTTTTGTAATCTTCTCTTCAATACCTTTCATTTAATAGCCCATTCAAAATTTTATTTTATTTTATTTTATTTTTTTTTTTTGCGTGACATGAATTATCCGCCATTTTCTGAATTATCCGGCTGATTGATAATATTGAGTTCGCTATATTTTTTCCTGTGTGCGCGTCTAAACGATCTTTAATACTGGAAAGTTTCATGTTTTTATCTCTTTTGATTCAAAAGTTATTGGAACCGTACAGAGTGACAGACAGACAGACAGAGAGACACAGGAACGAAACTATAAGGGTTTCTTTTTTTGGTTTTACCAACTAATAATTTCAAGATAAAAAGAACTTTTCATATACTACGTTTTTAAATTTTCTGTTGAATAATATGTAATGTTGATAATATAATTGTTATTGTTATATAATATATTATAATGTTAGTGAAAAAAAAAAAAATAGTTCCGAATTTATTTACTTTACATAAATGACTACCATCTAGAGAGCTGATCTTAAACCTATAAAAGGACAAATCTGTGTACAACGGATCTCCCCAACACCTAATCTAAACCGTGCCATCGATATATTTGAAATAATATAATCGATAAATAATAGAACCGATATATTTCCTGTTTTGCTGTCATTCAANACTTTTTATATACTACGTTTTTAAATTTTCTTAAACCGTGCCATCGATATATTTGAAATAATATAACCGATATATTTCCTGTTTTGCTGTCATTCAATGTTTATCTTTATTTATAAAAATCACAAATTTGAAACCCGTCAAAATGAATATTGTAAATATGGGATATGCCAAAACAAATAATATAACTTGCGGATTTTTTTCCGAACTAACTTTCCATGCAGCAAAATTTGCTGAAAACGAATTAACTTTTGCTGAAAGATAACTAAAAGTATTCAAATATTGCATTGTCATCGTGTTCTGAGCTACCCTAAAATTTTCAAATGTCTAGCTACTCGGGACTCGGGAAGTTAGTTAAAAAATCGAAAGCAAGATTTGTACTGGACAAACAAACAAACAAGAAAGCAAGCTAATAAAAACGTAGTACATAATAGTAATAGTAAAATTATAAAGGCTTTCACATTCGGTTACGATTACGAGTAACGGAAATAAATATGATGAAAACATTTTTCTACATAATATGTTAATATATCACTTCGTTTTGTAAAACAGAAGGTGTTTCAGTGTCTCGAATGTTTTTAACCAATGCGGATAAATGATAAATTTACTTTCTCCTAGAGATTAATAGTCTAGTGAAACTAAGTCCCGCAACACATTTTAGTTAGAAATTTAAAGAAAACTGAACTTGGGTTTTTCATTACTCAAGATGTTTTTGCAATATTTTAAGTTCGAGGAACTCAATTTCCTGTTTTCTAGTTCTAGTTTCGTCTTTCGTCTGTTGATTTTAATTCTCGTATTGGTTACCTATTTATTGTTTTAAGAAATAATTTATGACTATAAGAAATATTTTAATGTAGTTTTCGTTAATGCAATCTGTTATGTTTAGTTGTTGTCCTTGTATTTTTCTGTGATATGACCGTGCATTAGTTTTATTATATAGAATATTCTTGAAAGAGTTTTAACTATAAATACCTATTTATTCTATGATATAGATTTTATCTGATACAATAATATTAAAAATCGCTAATGGCCTGAATATATTGAGCTGTAAAGTAAGTAAGCAAGTTCATATTTATTTATACTTTAGTTTTAAAAATAATCACTTATCATTTATGAGTTATTAGACCTTCAATATGTACCCACTAATTCTTTATGTAAACATTTACAAATCTTTTTAAGTGACTCAAGTTATGAGATGTATCTAGTATCTTTTAAATATATCATCGAAGTTGGTTTTTTTTCCATGATAAGACTTCTTTGAAATAATTATTCTGTGGGATTCTTGTGAAGTCGATATTGATAATTATTATAGATAAATATGTGACATTTTTTACAGACGTTATTCTATTTAAAGCAATAAATGAACTTTGTTATAATTAGCACTTGTGTTACCTTTTAATGACAGTGTTTATCTTGATTTTTATTTAAACACAAATTAAGTATGATTTTAAGTCAGCATAATATTAATCATAGTTAACTTTGATAAAAAAATTTAATAATAAAATCATTTGTCTGATTTATTTAAAACAGTGTATATCAACTTGTAACATTTAAGTGAATTAGCTGTAAAGTCCATTTTATATATCTGAGTGCTAGTTGGGCTCTTGCATTTAAAACACGATAACCAAGTCTGCATCTGCAACACACTGTTTTGACTATCGAATTCTCACTTCGAAAGTTAGATTTGTCAAAGAGATGTCACTTATTTACTTTTGTAAAATATTTTTTAACATGTAACAAAATACTTTAGAATTAAATTGTTTCACAATATTACAGTGTTTCTCAACCGCTGGTCTGGGAACCGGTACCGGTCCGTGGAAAAATTTGACGGGTCCATGGATAAGTTTGGGGTGTTAAGGAAAATAATAATAATTATTAAACTTAAAAAAATTAAACAAAATGAATGAATAGAATAGAATTATTATGAAACTGTTAAACTGAAAAACTATAGGGTCATTTTCAATTCTGAGCAAACCTTTATGCCCAAAATTTATTTTTCAGATTTTGATTCAGCTAGTGCTTTATTTTAAATCTGAACATCTATACAACAAGAATATGTATGTGGGTCGCGGGATTTTTAAAAAAAGTCAAGTTTTTTAGTCACAATAGTTACCGGAATTTTCTTCACCTTACCGATTTGCAAAATGATATTTACCACCTGGAGATCATCACTCAGACTCAAAACATTATTATTGTCTACTAATTACATTTTTTACATTGATTTTAATTTGTCAAAAAAATAATTAACTATAATTTTGTCACGATAGTTACCGTTCATGTTCCTTTAATTAAATTTCCTGGTCATAGAAATTTTTGTTAGCTGATTAGCTTTAATTTCTTAAATAAGTCATTGTACACACAACTCTCTAAAGAGGACGAGTTTTTTTATTTTAAAAAATAACCTATTTAAATGTAATTTTTTTATAGTAACTATCGTGACATTTAGTGCTCTGGGTAACTAATGTGACATGTATTTTGTTCCTGGGTAACTATCGTGACAAATATCATGTTCCTCTAAATTTGGAAATGATAAAATAATTAAAGGGACATTTTTTAAAAAAAAGTGACACTTTGGCAATTCTGAGCCAACTAGTGCTTTATTTTGAAGCTGAACATCTATTCAGCAAGAATATGTATTTGAAAAGTAACTATCGGGACAAGTAACTGTCATGACATATAAACTAAAACATGGCGGTCAAGCCACCCTAATGTATTAATGCTATCAAAGGAAAGCATAAGTTTTCTGTATACTACTGAGGTATTCCCAAAAAATATTAAAAAGCTTTAAATGCAATTTAAAGTACTAAAAATAATGGTAACTATTGTGACTTTTAATAAACATACGCCCTATGATTTTTTAAGAGAATTTTTTTGTGACCGAGGCTTACTTCAGAAAACGTGGAGACAAACTTTAGGTTATAAAGGAATGATTCTGTTAACTGTAAAACACTAAAATCCCGCCCTCAGTCAAACAGGGCAGCCAAATTCTTGGTAACTATTGTGACGTAACTATCGTGACCGATTCCAGGGACAAGCCTTTTTATTAAATTTTCGACCAATTACTCCGAAATAAGAATAAATTTACTATCGCAAACTACATTATATTTCCTATCTAGGCTCATAGTTATAAAGTCAAAGAAAAATTTTTTACATAATTTTTGTGCATGGTAACTAAGGTAAAATGGGGCTGGACGGTAACTATCATGACCTTTTTATGTATATGTATTTAAATTTCTCCTCCCTAAAAAAGATATTCAAGAATCTGAGCATACCCCAATGACGAATTTAATCTATAAAAAAAATGTATGTGGGGTTGTAGATTTTTTAATTATGAGGAGTGCAAGTAATAAAATTTTTTAACTCGCGGACAGTGCAAGTGACTCTATACCTTTATTTTACAAGAGTTCAATATTCTTTATTTTTACAAATTATCAAGAAAATTAAATTCTTATAACACGAGGTTATAAATAATGGAATTGTTATACATTGAATTAATGGAATTAAAGAAGAAGGATATTACTACAAATTTACTTAGAATTTCTTATCTATTTGTATATGGGTTCTCTGAATGTTTTTATGGTTGAAATACTGAAAATTTCTTCTTATTCCATCTTTTCTAAATTATTACGAATTTAAAATAAAAAAATAAATAAATAAATAAGTTTTCTCAAAAAGAGTCAGTATCAGAGAGGAAATAAAAATATGCTTCTCAGAGAACAAAATCATCCTTTGCAGAGAAGTTGGCTGATGAAGAATGGATAGCTAAGTTAGCAGACATATTTACCATTTTAAATGATTTTAATTTAAAAAAATATAATCACTCTCTGGAAAAAAATGGATGCGTTATAAAAAAAAGTTATGATATGGGAGTAAAATACTATCAAGTATGAATTTAAAATGTTTCAGTTTAGGTCGGGAACACATTTAAATTCACTTGCTTTCACCAATACTATGCAGAGAATGAAGACCCCAGAAGTATAAACCTATAGGGAACCAACTCTTTTATAATCTTCAATAAAGTTAATGCATGTAAATTAACTATTAATGAAATAGAAGCTTTAATAGAGCTATCTATCCTCTGACTAAATATATATTTTTTAAAGATTGTTTAAGTAAGCCTGAAAAAGTCATAGATAAATTTTATATGATCAAAATTTAATTACCATTTTCAGTCACAAAACGAAGTATTGGGAGGTAATTCCCGCTGATTTTTGTCAACCTGTCCGCATAATTAATCTAAGTTTTTTACCAGTCTGCGTTCAAAAAAGGTTGGGAACCACTGGTTGCATTTCTCAGTAAAAACATTTTATTTTTAGACAGGAGGATGAATTAGTATAATATAGTTATTTTTAAGTCCAAATGTGATCAATTTAAAGATCCATAAGGGTTCTGCTGTTCTTCACTGTCCATTTACTAAATTGTCTACTCTTCTAATAAATTAGATATTTACGGGCAAATAAGAGCATAAAAGTGTTTGTATTTTCTCATTACTTTTTCTAAACTTGTTAACTTATTTACTTGCTCGGGTGCATAAGGACTATTCTTTATAGTCAAGTAGGTCTTCTTATTTTCAGTTATTAAAGAATGTTTGATAATGTTTCATTAGTTTGTAGTTTATTGAAAATTTTGTTTCATTATAAATAAATTGTCTTGTCATTTAGTTATATTCATGATTTACAAGATTAATATTTTTAGAAAATTGATTTATATTATTACCTCAGAGGCAAGCTACCCTATATAAAATTTTTACGAGTATTAAGTCCCTTTCCTCCAATCATCTGTTAACTTGATTTTATATTATTGGTGCTAAATTTTAACTGGTTAAAGCTATCATAGTGTGTTATACCTCTCGGAAGGACATCAAAAGTTAAATACTGTCTACCTCAGTTAAGCGCTGGTTAACTCTAAGATACAGATATATAACATCCATCAATAATTGAGGTATAATTATTATTGCAACCCTTACCCATTTTTACAAAATGGATTTTTTTTTTAACCTTCTCTTATTGTTTTTTTTTTTTCTTAACTGCAAACTGCAACATTTGCCGCACAGTAATGTTTTAATTACAATTCTTTAAACAATACAAAAATAATTTTTAAAAAATTATTTCCTTTTTTACTGTGAAAAAACCTTCTATTGATTATTTTCAGATGTGAAAAATAATACCGAAAAAGCTGCGTTAGCTGTGTAATTTATTTATTCAGCTATGAATGTTATACATTTAATTTAATATAAAGCCACGAATAAGGAAAATATTGTTTGTGTTTTGTTTAGCTGTTTTTAAATAGAAAGGAGAAGAAAAATATTATTTATTTACTCTTAAAAGACCAAAAGAAAATATATTGTTTTTTATACAGTAAAATAATAAATAAAGAGTTCACTTCTAAGAATAAATTATACAATTAATTTCCTTTTTTGCTAAATATAGTTTAATTGGTGAATATAGGTCTTCTGGTAATTATTTGGACGTTATCTGATTTTTTAGTTTATTACTTATTATTATTTAGTCATTATAATATCTGTCATCACAGTGGACACTATTTTTAAATCTCTAAAAACTGTTTTTAGTGATAAAAGTTTAAATTATCATTGACAGCTGACTGTAAAACTTGATATAAATCAATTTTTTAAGATTGAAGTTTGTCCTTTGTTTGGAATAGATTTTTTTATTCTTGGACAATCTCCTTTGTTTGGTTTTTCTTTTCTAAATAAAGCACAAGCTCAATTGTTTTAGGGTAATTATATTTTTTTATATGTTTTTTGTGTCCTCTGGAAAGAGATTGAAGTGTGTGTTGTCTAAGATTTATTTATAGAACTTTTTAGCTTCTGTTTGATTTTCTACAGTTCCCTCCAGACTATCTTAAAACTATTTTAAATTCAAACACAGTAGTATCATACTTTTATTCTTTGTTTTTGTTTATTTTAATTATTAAATAAACTTCCAAGAAGAAATGTGATTCTTATTAATTTTTAATCAATAATTAATCTATTTTATATCTTTACATTTCTTTGATGTTATGGATTAAGTTATTAATTAAAAATTATCTTAATTTGTTTACCTCTGTTAAATTATTATCTCTAAAAGAAATTTTGTATTGTTACATGAGTTGGGTAGTGTATTTAACTACACTTGGTATTTTAGTATCTAGCAAGAATTAGATACATTTTGTTACAAAAGATAAGGTAGAAATAAAAGATAATCAATTTTATTGGTTTTTAATCTTTTTTAAGAAGTCATTTATTTTCTGCTGATAATATTTATTACCATACACTGATATTTTAGGGAAAAAAGAGTGTAATTTTAATCCAAGTTTATCTTTTAAATAAGCTAATTACTTTTATCTGTATTACCTGTTTACCTTCCTGGAGTTTGATCATAATCTGAATATGCATTCTATATTACAGGTGTGACAAGGAGGAAAAATGCTTGGTGTAAATGAGAGCTTTCACATTACGTTTTGGAGGCGGTGTAACATTGAACGCTGCCCTCAGCTTGAGATCATGTCATGACGATCCATCAGTCTTCCCTTCTTCCTGCAGTCGGCATCGGATGATCTTTCTTATCGGTCGTTACAAAACCTCTGTTTATTTGTGTAGTGATATTTTGCTTGTAGTGTCTGTACAAGTTTTAAATTAAAAAGTGTTGTTTTTGTATGGGGGGAAAAATATAGTTCAATAGTGTATTAGCTATGTTTCGGACTCATTTGTCACTAGAAGTACACAGTTATGATCATTCAGAATGAGTGTAGACGAAGGTGGAGGGAGGAAGGGGAGCGACAATAAGAAGAAGAGACAGTCCTCCCTTAAGAAAGCAAGAAATGATGGTGGTGACACCACTGGTGCCGACTCAGATGACAGTGAAACTGAACAAGGTACCGACAAAATTCAACGAAACAAAGAAAAGAAAAAATGGCCTACGTTTAAATCTAAAGAAAAACAAGATGATAAAGAAACTAGACACAAATATTTTGATAGGTTTTCTTCCCGTGGAAGTTTAAAAGAAAGGAGAGACCGTGTTACTCCAAGAGAAAGTATAGACAAAACTAATTTTATTTCTAAAAGTAACAGTTTCAAAGATGATAAGTTACCCTATTCTGGTTCCGATTTGACAAAACGTGAAAGTTTCCCTCCTAAGAATGATGCAAATAATAAGAAAATTTTACTTGAAAATGAAATATCAACTTTTAAATATGCAGATGGTTCGGAAGTTATGTTATATCAGTGTGATAGACAAAACGATGCTGATGCAGGTAGTCAATATAAAAATGATATTAAAGCTGATAATTGCGGTGCGCAGCATGTCATTGCTAAGATGGAACTGGACTCAAGCGAATATTTGGATGTTGGAATGTACCCTGAACTCTGTCCAAGTGATAACAGTATGGCTACGAGTGATACAGGACAATGTCTTAGTGGAACAATTTCTAATTATTCAGCTCCTAACAAATTTCACAAGAGATCTGGCTCTGATGTCCTCTCTCAAATCTCTAAGTTCAACCAGCCTCATCTTCAGGTAATTAATTGTGTTTATTTAATTTAGATTTCTATGACAATACATCTCTACATTTTCAACTCATCCTGGATTCCCCTTGAGACTAGGAGTTCTGCTACATATTGTTAATACAAATGCAAACTAATGAATGGGAATCTCTGTGTCTCTCTCGAGCTTTTGAACTGAGACCTTTTTCAAGCACACAGAAAATTTTAACCTAATTTAATAATCTTGCAGTAACATTTTGAAATGATGAAAGTGCCATATGATAAAATTTTCATTGTAAATATTATACACATAATATTCTCCATCATTGATGCAAACAGGCCCCAATTTCAGTTACCCTGCACCATGGTCAAAGTATTCTTATAACCACCCCTTTTCATTGTTTTATTTTTCACTCTGAGTGTTATTATTCCACTTTTTCTGAGAACCCTTGCCTTGGGAAAATGCCCTGTCTACCCATTTGTATATCTGGGCCTAAATACAAAGAATCTAAAGTGGAAACTAAAGAATACCAATCCTCAAACTATCATAGGTGCACACATAAAAGTAATATGAAAAAATGTTAGTTGTATTCATTGATTAAATATTTCAGTTTTTTGTTTGGTTTCCTGAAAAGTAGTGATTTTCCGTTAGAGAATTACGTTTGTATCAACAATATGGTTTTCAGAAATTGTTTTTGTGTTTAATTTTATATTTATAGTTTATTTTATGAATTACTCAATCTTTAATATTTTAATGAATATTTCAATCATATTTATTATGGAAGTATTAATTACGTTTTTTATTTTTTTTTTATTAGGGATTCCCTGAGACTTTATTTCAAGGGTTTGGCAAGGTAATAAATGGTTGTCTAATTCTGATTTCGGGATGTTGTCTTTCTTTATATTATTTTATTTGTTCCTTTTATTATTTTATGGCACACCAAAACTTAACTGATAGAATTTTGTGGCCCACCAATGTTGGTATCAGTTGCTTGGCTCATCATTCAATTTAATTTCTGAGGTGTTAAGCTTACTTTTATTATTTTAATTTGTCTCCTTCCTAAACTGCAGCACACCAATTTCATACCAAATAAACCATTTCGTGTTATTACAATTACAAGTCCTTTTGTGAGCTAGTATTATTATCACCTCATATGCTTTATTAATTTATAATGGGCACCCAATAGCATTTATACTGGGCATTTATCATTAGACACCCAATAGGTACTAACTTATAGGTTTTTAAATTGGATCCTACATCTATAATTATAGGTGTAATCAATAAAATAAACTGTAGTCTCACCTTTGTGTTCAAATCTTCTTGTTTTCAAAAACATATTACAGTAAAACCTGCTAAAGTGACCACCCGTGTAATTGACCACCTGGTCAATGTGACCACTTTTTTATGGTCCCCTTCATACTTTCCTGTACATTTTCTTCTGCTTATTGTGACCATCTGCCTAAGGTGACCACTTTTGGTCGGTCCCTTCGGTGGTCACTTTATCCAGGTTTTACTGTATATGCCAGGAAAATTAAAGTGTGGAAGTAAACTTAAAGTAAGCAGTGAAAAGTAAACTTTAAATGTTTTATAAAAATACTGCTGGGTAGCTGGACACAGAAAGTGTGAGATGTCTCCTTCCTTTTCCAACAAAAAGGGAGGATTTCTCGAGTTATTCTATAGTTCCGTTTACCATTCTCTTTCCTACTCTGGACTCACATTGTTTGCAGTAAGAAGAAAGATTACATTTTATGTATCCTTATTACATTGAAAAAAAAGTAGTTTATCACATAGCTCTTGTTTTAACAATAGAGCAGGGATGCCCATCCCCCCCAAGGCCCATGGCACAAATGTCCCCCAAAACCGTATGTCACTTGGAATATTTAAAAAATCCCCCCCTCCAATCTCTGAAAATTACCCCTAATTGGATTCCCCCCAAAAGTTCTGATGGCGTGACTTGCGCCATCAACCCCGACATCCCTGGATATACAGGGTGTTTGGTCAAAGATGTAACAAACGAAAAAGACTAATGGTGTTAGGGTACTTAAATTGAAGGGGGTAAATGGAGAAGTTTACTGAAATTTGGCAAACTGTAGCTCATGCCGTTTTGGCATATTTACTGGCTCAAACAAAAATATATATTTTTGTAATAAAATTAACAATAAAAGGAAATTAAGGTTTATTTTTTGCACCTGAAAGGGATATAAAATAGACTTTTTCTAAACTGAAATTTTCTCCTCTTTGCAATGGTACCTTTATTTCAGCTCTATCATTATTATTTTAGGAGCAGCGATCGATTTTTTATAGTAAAATGATTGTACCTAGGAAAATATATATATATTGTGGTGAAACTATTGAGAATTGACCCATGGTATATATAGTGTTTTTGTTGCAAATTATGGGTAGAATCTGCCCTCTTCGTTTGTTACATCTTCGACCAAACACCCTGTATGGTCATATTAGTATAAAATGAAGTGTAATGAGGTAGATTTCAAAATATTATTGTTACACTTGCAAGTTTGATATTAATAATGAGACTATGAGACCAACTGTGGGAAAGCTCTCGATACTACATCCATTTCATTAAAATTTGAGGATTAGTTTAAAAAGATGTAAGTTGTATTAGAAGAAGCAATGTGTGTAGTTGTTAAAGATTAATATTGTATCATCTATAGGATAACTTCAACATACCATCTGAATGTCATCAAAATAGGAGAAGTAGTTTTCAAACTAAATATGGGCAACTGGTTAAGGAAATTTTCAATTGGGCAAGCACATGAAAATTGTTTCTAAGAATGATCACAATGCTTCCATCTTAATGTATTATTAATTTTATTGCTATTATTTTTAAAGACTAAACAAATAATACCTTGTATTTTCCTTTTATTTTATTTGAGCTGATAAATTAACTAATGTTAGTGATACTTTTACCCTTGTGTATTTATTTATATTGCAGTATTAGTTATTTTAATGTTATTACTTATTACATATTTTTAAATGAAATTATTCTTCAAAAGTAATACAAATTATTAATGATAACCTGTACTTACATATTCCAGGATTGTGTGTCAGCTCCATCTCTAAATTCTAAGGATGCATCTCTCCAAGGCTTGAATACTAGAGGCCAGCCTAAAAGGGGAAAAATTACTAGATTTTACAGCCAGTCTTATCAGCATAACAGAGGTAATAGATATAGCTAAAGAATTGTTCAAACATTTGATCCAAAATAAAGGGATGCTGGGTTCATCATTTTATTCTATTTAATAATTTAAATATTTTTTTAATTCTGACAAACCCACATCCTTTACAGGTATTTTCAGCTAATTTTAGTAACTTTATTATTTTGTTGTTTTTTAACCTTTTAAAAAGATATAAGAATAATGAATTTTTCAATCTCCTTTTTCTCGTAGGTGAACTACGAGTTGTTGAACCTTTAATTTCACAAGATTCAACTAAATCGTCTTTAGCAGGTGTTTGGGGTGCAAAACCGGAGTCTGTGAGGAGGACAACTAGGAAATCCAATTTATCTGTAAGAACTACTATTATATATTTTAAGTTAAGATAGAGTTAATATTTTAAAAAGTAGATTTAAATTGATTTATGAAGATATTTATTGTAGATAAATACAGATATTTTTGTAGGAGATTTTGCCAATTTTCAGATATGTATATTGAAAGATAATATTTGGAGGTATTCACATCATGAGTAGCTCCCTTGAGAATGATCTCTGCTGAACATGTGCTTGAAACATGTGGTCCTGGAAGATCAAGATTTATTTTAATGAAAGCTATTAATTACTTTGTACATGTTTTTGCTTCTCAAACTTAATTTTTTATTCAATTGTTTTGAGGGACACAACAACTTTCCTTTTCTGTAGAAAATATGAACTACTTTTTAGTACTTAATTGGTAGAACCATTAAAAAGAAACCCTTTTATGTAGTGTCTTCCTGTCTCTGCCTCTAGGTCTTAACTTCCAATAACTTTTGAATCAAAAGAGATAGAAACATGAAATTTTGAGNCACCGTGTACGTATTATGGCGGTTTACTGAAATATTATAAATATTATAATTCTAGTTTCTAGTTTGACTTATTTTATTGTTCTGTAAGTAAAAAAACCTAATAACTCCTGATAAGTATAATAATTGTCAAACTAAGTTAAATCTATAGAGCTTTTAAGATTTATAAACTGGTTCATATAATATAAAACCAAAAATTGTTTAACAACTTACAGCTAATTACGTAGTAAATAAGTTGAGAATTATAATTAATTTTAATTAGGTTTCCATTTTAGTAGAATAGGATAATCTTGTTCATAATAACAAAATCGATCAAATAACAGAATAAAGAATAACTATACCATCACATTTTGAAATAAGTAAGATAATTATATTACCTCAGTTTAATTATTAATAGAAGAGGCTTTTTTCAAAATTTATTGGTTAAAAAGAAGGGTTCATGGGGCAAAAAGAAGGGTTTATGAGGTAAAAAGAAGGGGGAAAACACAGGAATAGAGGCGAGTTTGTATGTATTGTCAGATGAGCCATTACCTTCAGTACTTACAAAACAGCCGCTAGGTAGGCGCTAGTGTCACCCACGCACGGAGCCTATACATTTTGTTGGAAAAAATTTATATGTTTGACGTTTTTAGAGTTCAGATTTTGAAAAATCATCGTTGCATTTACTTCTCTCCATGAGGATATGTTTTCTTACAAATAAGTTATATCATTTTTTAAGTTTTTGGTAGTATTCATGCTACGGAAAGTTTAAATTAAATTAAATTATAATTATTATTAACAATGGGGAATAGACAGAGAAAAATGGACTCCAGGCCCGTGGTTCGAGTCCTGGTGCTGGAGTCTATTTTTCTCTGTCTATTTCCCATTGTTAATAATAATTATAATTTGTTTTAATTTAAGTAATATCTTTATTCAACTATGAATATGCATTACTAAAATTGTTAATATTTACTTTTTATTGAGGTCCAAGTTTGCTGTCTCCTAAGATCTTAATTAGTATTTATATTTTATCAGACATCTCATTGTGTGAATTTTATAGTGATAATATTTATGTGCTTTCCACCTCATGCCTCTGTTTGCATTTTACGAGTGTTTTGTATTATCAAAAAGTAAATGTGAGTATCTCTTAGGTAATAGTTTGTTAAAATGTTGAACCTGGCGTTTGCCATGTCAATGATAATGTTTTTTCAGACAGTTGGATTTTATTTAAAACATTGTTCATTATCAGATCTGATTTGGACTTGGTTGTTTAGTGTAAGTTATAATTAAATTGCGTGTGATACATCTTTATTCATTATTGAGTAGATGGATTTTATTTTTATTTTAGTAATGTTAAATTTCAGTTCAAATATTCCTGAAATACTTGTATTTTTAACATGATTTTGTATCGTTATTGACATGATTTTTTTCTGATAGGTAAGTTGACCCTTTTCAAAAACCTAGGGCTAAAAAAAACCTGGTTTCATAAATAATATAGTATTTTATCTCAGTTGAAGAATAATTCTTACAAGTTTGCACCTTTGATAACTTTGGATTACTTAATGATAATGATTTAAATTCAAATACGGTAATTACACGAATAAAGGTAGGCACCTGTTTGACAACTTTAACTAAAAAAAAAAAATCAAGATAGACTAAGGCTTTAGCCTCCATTTTCGCGCCTTTTCTTGTCAATGTTGCCAGCTTCTCAAACTACTAACCGTAAGAAATTTCTTTCTACTTAAACAAAGTGAGGGCTCACTTTATTTTTCATTACAGTAACATTGGACTGTTTTTAAAGTCCTGTACACCAACCTTACATCAGTAAAATATTTATAAAAACTTATTTTATTTAAGATTAAACTGTCACCTGTGAATAAACATTAAACATCTTAAGAAATATGTTTTACACTTAGCATGAGATAACTATTTTGGATAATATCCTATTTTGAGACAAATACGGTAATTACATAATTGGATTATGTTTGAATTTTCAATTATCCGGATTTCAATAAATATGACTTCATAAGATATATATATATATATATATATATATATATATACATATATATATATA
>KZ652548.1:120554-137392 GCA_001010745.2 Gerris buenoi | reverse complement strand
AAATGTAATTAATTTTTTTTTTTTTTTAACCCAATTTGAAATATTTAATATAAAATAGGATATTTTTTCTCTTAAAGCCTTATTTTAGCAGCAGTCAAGCCTTGAAAAATGTCAATTTTGTATTTCAATTTTGAAACGACAAAAAATAAAAAGCTCTGGTTTGCGGAAAATGTTTTCTTTTTTCAAGGCCTTTCCAAATATGTATCACAATGAAGGGGTTCCAATTTGAAATTTTAAAGTTAAATCCAATATGGCGGCAACCATAATGGCGGGAAAATGGATACCCACCAAAAAAAGTAGTTTTTTATGCATGATGAAGATTGCAACAAACCGCAGTTTGATATCTCAATTATTTACGGAGATAATTAGCCATTGCTGAACTTTTGCCACACCCTGTATAATATGAACAAAGGTTTTTGGAAGAATTGAGTTAATTTTTTTTGTTAAAAATAACAAAAGCTGTTTCTGTATGCGTTATTATATGCTTTGGCAGGTATTATACTAAATTATTTTAATATATGATGCATATTAAGGTACTATCAAAGTTAATATAGTTAACACAATTTTATTTATGACAAAGCAATTTAAAATAAATGGAAAATGTGTCATTGTATATATGTTACTGTAGAGAACTATTCGTTTATATTTTTTAATATTAACTGTATTTTGTATTAACCAAGTAATAAGCAAGGTCTTACAACTCTTTTTGGAATTATTATCAGAAATTAAATTTTTCATCCATGTCTAGCATTTTCTATAGGATCGCCCCACTGTGCATCATAGTAGGAATGCAATAATATGATTGCCCACAATATGATTCTTACAATTGTGTAATTGAGAAAGCATTGCAGTAGTATAGCAGAAAGTTGTTTAGTTACTTATCTTATGATACTTTGTGACTCTCTTGAGTAATAGACACGTAGCGTTTAGCTCTACCTGATACTTATTTATAAGTGTCCTTATTTGCCATACTTCTAAATTAATGTAGTAGTATATTTAAATTTTCAGGTTTTAATGTGGGTTCTAGCCATTCTTTGTGGGCTGGTTTTTGGCAAAATATTCATCCATGACATTATCTTTGGTAAATACATGAGACTAAAGATGTTTCGAGACGAACAGGTACATTTATTCAACTTTCTTAATTAATTATTAGTATTTTATAGGATACACCCTTGTATTATATATACAACAAATGTTGATGGAAGATGAGGTTTAGTTATAAAACCAGTGTAACACTAATTCCTTTACACAATTAGTTTTTGCTTTCTTCTAAAGCCAGCTTCAGTTGTATTTATTATTTTCTTTAATAAACTATAAAAATTACTTATTAATAAAGAAATTGAAAATGCATACGTAGTTCTAAATAATCTTTATCATCTTAGGTCATTAATAATAAGTGAATGTGTTTTGTGGTGTTTTTTTTTTACTAAAATAAGTTATTATTATAAATTTTAGGTATTAATTAATAATTATTAACAATTAGGTATAAATTAGTTATCAGTTCTTTGTATACGCATTACAAGTTTCAATATTTATGACTTGGTAATATTTGAGGATAGCGAGAATCAGTCATGAGCAAAGTTGTTGATTTTCCAACGTTTTTGAACGAACTATTACCTTATTCGAGGTATAAACACATTAGTAAATCCACACCTTATGTTTTTACTTTTCTCTGATTGTCGCTATTCTAAAATTCTTATTAATGCAGTCAATATCCACACAGTTATTATTTCAATTACAACTTTTATTTATTGTATTTTGATTGTTTCAGGGCTCTTGGATTTTAATGTTTTTAACAGTTATTATGTCTATGTACCTGTTTTCTCACATGTACAACTTCATCCTTTTTATTTTTTATAACAAGCCAGCCTATAAAATAGATAGCAGCATGGGTCTTTCTAATTCCACGTAAGTTAAACCATAATTTCCTATGGTCCCTTGTAAGTGTTTTTAATAATTTAGAATAGTGTTTCAAACAAAAAAGAGATAATTCTTGAAAAACTAATTGAAAAGTGAAGCTTTCTCTTATGCTCTTGGGCTAAACTCTAATTAATAATTGTCATCATTTTTTTATTGAATTCTGATTACCCACTATAATTCTTATTATTTATATAGAATTTCTTTCTTAGGTCTATGTGGGTAGTGTTTAGTTAAAAAATTGTTTTTACTTATTCATTTTTTTCCCAAAATCACCTGCTATATTTCAACCCCACCTTGGGTCATTTTCAAGCTACAAAATAACAATTTATGTCAAACATTAATTTAAAAAACTCTAAAAACAAATTTATNTGATAATTACTAGGTGTGCAATGCTTGCAATATTGAGCTGAGCGTGCATTTTAATCATATTAATTAATTTTTTTTTTCATTTTTTCATTTTACCAATAGAAAGACCCCTCATAAATGAAAATATGACCAAAGTTGACATACAACAATAACTGTACTCGTACTCTTAAAGAGCTTTCCAACGACATGCATCTTGAAGCGCATATACAATTTTAACTTTTGTACCCCGTACCCCCGTGTACCAATTTGGACCATTTCAGATTTATACCTTCCTGTGGTTGGTCACTATGACCATGCCTAATTTTGAGCAGATCGGCTCAGCCGTTTAGGAGAAAACTTTTGTACTTCGTACCCCGTATCCCTGTGTACCAATTTGGACCATTTCAGATTTATACCTTCCTGTGGTTGGTTACTATGACCATGCCAAATTTTGTGCAGATCAGTACAGCCGTTAAGGAGGAGTATGCATCAGAAAAGCTCAGCTCAAAAATAACACTTTTCTTAAAGGAAATTTTGTCAGCTTTACAACGAAAACAAAATTATTTTTGTAGCTTCTAAACTTTTGGAGTAATAACTGGTTTTATGAGCAAAGGTGTGCGATCTTAAAAAAAATCATAAAATTTGACCTTGTGGGAAAACGGTTGAAAATAGACCAATGGTTTATATGACGTTTTTTTTGTAGCCAATGATGTTTAGAATCACCCCATTTAATTTTGTACATATATCTCCAATCACACTATATACCCATATATTTTATTTTTCCAGCGTAATGAAAGCTGCAGTATGTGGTACTTGGCTTGGAGACCTTGTCACCCTGTTGATGGTACTTGACGTAATGCTCCAAGATTCACTCTATCCAAGTTGGGCACCTACACTTCGGGTATTTTGTCGCAAGTCTAACATACCTCGTGTTGTACTGTTCTGGGTGGGTTCTGCCTTAGCTACTGGCCTCGTTGTTACTTTAGTGGTCACTGAAAGTCTTTCATGGGATGCTCTTAACAGGGATCTCTTTTCATCAACAGGTATTGTTTTGTTTTTTTATTAATATTCATTTTCATACATCTATTTGTGTTTTAACTTTGTGTTAAATCATCACTTAACTTAAGAAAGCCTTTGGCATTAATATATATGTATTTGAAATATACCTAAACACCTCTGAAGCTGCACATATTATGTCTTCGTTGTATAAATTGAGAGGGATTGTTTTGTTTACTATTTTTTTAAATCCTATAACTTGTATGAAAGCTAGGTGTACCCTGTAGAATGATTATTATCATAAGTTTGGATCCTTGAAGGATAGGAAGGAGAAGAAAACTAGTGCTGTTTCATGTTGGCTGGCAACGTTTCGGCTACTCGAGCCATTTTCGAGCCTAAAATTATATTTTTCGTTCCAAGCTGTGGTGATATTACCTTCTTTGTCTCTGAAAATGGTTAAATCTAAGTAGCTGATACTACCGTTGTTTTCCGTTTCAACAGTGAATTTAAGTCGATGATGGAATTTCTTTAATTTATTAAGGACACGATCTACTTCATTTTTCTTCAATATCAAAAACAGGTCATCAATATATTTGATGATAATACTAGGTTTAAAATCCTTTAGGGTGTCCTTGAGAATATGGTTTAAGACTGTGCCACTAATGTTAACTGACATGGCTCCCCCCATGGGTACACCATGTTTTTGAGCGTTAAATTGGGAATTGTATTGAAAAGTGCCATTGTTCAAGATGAGTTTTAAGCATTCAATGTATAAATTGAGGTCTTTAATAGGAGTAAACGGTAGGATATGTTCCCATTCTGATCTGATTATTTGGTAAAAGATCTCTAAGGGAACATTGGTGAACAATGAAGCAATGTCTATTGATATCATGATTTCATCTTTTAGGATCTGTAGGTTAGCTAATTTTTCTTTCGGTTAGAGAGCGTTAGTGATATCATATGGATTGTTATTATTGAGGGAGTTGAGGTGTGGGTTACAAAATTTTGCCAGCTTTTCTAAGGGGGAGTTGATTTGGTTAATAGTTGGTCTTAAAGGTAGGTCGGGTTTATGCGTTTTGATAAGGCCATAGATCCTGGGGCAGTAAGTATAGTTAGCATTGATCGAAGTTTTATTCTGTTTACTGATGTATTTCTTATCAACCAATTTATTTAACTAGGATTCAAATTGTTTTTTAATATTGTTGGTTGGGTCTGATCTTAGGTGTCTACATGTAAGTTTGTCATTGAGGAGCTCTACCATTTTTGATTGCTAGAGGCCTAGTTCCATGATTACCGTGGTATTAGCTTTATCTGATTTTGTAATGATAATTTGGGGGNCATGTTTTTAAATAAATGAGGTGTCTATATGTAAGTTTGTCATTGAGGAGCTCTACCATTTTTGATTGCTAGAGGCCTAGTTCCATGATTACCGTGGTATTAGCTTTATCTGATTTTGTAATGATAATTTGGGGGTTATTAATGAGGAAACGTTTGGTAAGGGAGATTTGGTGAGAATTTGTTTTTCCAAGCTACCATTCGGGTAATGTGTCTTATGTCTATTTTTGAATATAATAATTTTGTTAAAATGTGGCTCCTCAAAGCACATACATGATTATCTGAGTTGAGGCTATTCAGCATTAGTTCAATGTCTACAATGAACTCGTTAATAAGATGTTTCGGTCTATTGTATGTAATGCTAAAATTGGGACTGAAGATTCACTCATAAACTCACGCACTTTCACTTTTATTATTTTAGCTGTCTCTCAGATGTTATTACTATACTGTTATTGTTAAACTCTTGATGTTTTTCTCATTACCAATCATCACAATTACAATCATTGTGTTATTATTGATTATAGGATTTTGACGTGGTGAACTACCACTTCCCCGAATGAAACTCAGTAGTTAGAAACAACTGTAATTATCACAATTTTAAATTTAGACACAGAAGTTTATTATTATTTTTTTTTTTCATAACGATATCAATTCATGAATTATCTGTATGTATGTCATGTTTTTAAATAAATGAATATAATTTTAGGCTCAAAAATGGCTCAAGTAGCCGAAACGTAGTTTTCTTCTTCTTCCTACCCTTCAAGGATCCAAACTTATGATAATAAAATCCTATAACATTGGCATAATATTTTGTATGCATTTTAAGACAAAGCAGTCTCCAACCTGTGGTATCTCAGAGGTTTTCCTTCTTCTATGGCTAGCCTTCAAGATTCAGACTTAAAGTGTTCAAAAAATAAATCACTAAAATAATAAAATAAGTTAAAAAAAAATAAATCATATAAGTCACTAAAATTTCTCTTCATAAAACTAGGACCATATAAAACAATTTTTTTTGTAAAATTTTATTTTAAAAATAACATGTATTTATGGTTACACAAAGGAAATATAAAATTAATAAATTAAATTTAATGAAACTAGCTTTTATCTTCAGGAAAAACTTTAATTCAGAAATAAGATTTAAGTTTTTCTTTTCATAACTTGTAATTTCATCGATAAAATCTCTGATTTGAGAACTACTTATTTCCACAAATAATTCTTGTGCAATTCATAATTATCTTGTTATGGAATTATAAGTTCTCATTCAAACATAAGAAATTAAAATTTTCCATAACTGTCTATTTTTCATCTACACATTCTAGGCAGGAGCCAGAGATGTTATTCTAATTTTGTATTTAGAATTCATTTTTCAATTGTTAATTTCTTCTTCTTGGCTGGCCATTGCAACACTGAGTTAAGAGCTTTGGAGCTGTAACTCTGAAAATCCAATTCTGGACACTTGGGGAAGAAAAATCGTTATCTACATTTATTTACTTTTACTTTTTTTTTTTTTTTTTAAAAAATAGAAGTAATTACTCTTGATGGTGTCCTTTAACTCTGGCCTGTACTTTTTGAATAAACATAAAAAGTGTTACTATCACTGTTGAAACTGTGCATACTAATAGTCCGTAACCCAATATTAAAACTGTTTGACTGTTAAAGAATTTTGAACAACTTTCTCTCAGCTCTTCTGGTTCAGGTTCTTCTCTATCAATAATATGATCCTGAGATGAAACAACAATTCTCATGCCTTCATAAATATTGCTATTTGTTGCTCTTAAAGTTCCAATACTAATCTGTGTATGAAATTTAACTGTTTTGGAACCTAAAACAACTGAAACGTTCTCTTCAATCAACGAATTTTCTCTTGAGCTTGTTTTTGATAAAACACCACTCATTTTACATTCAGTTTGTAAGGCTGTGCAATCTTCAGGTACATTAATTGCTTCATCATCCCTTAAACAATTTATAGGGCATGTTTGTGGGATATCAATGTGTAAAATTGTCATATCTCCACATGAAGTTGATTTATGCTTGCTAATATTACATTCACTTTTTTCTATCTGTGTAGAATTTATCTGTAAAGTTGAATATTCACATGAAGTAGGTGGTTGATTTTCATTAATACAATTAACTTGATCTGTAGGTTTATAATGTATCTGTAAAATTGCTGTTCCTTCACAAGAAGTTGTTTGGTGAGTTTGTTGTGGACATGTAATTTTATTTATAGTTGTATGATTTATTTGTAAATTTGTTAAATTTTCTAGTGAAGCAGTTGCTTCATTTTCATTTATATATTTTATTTCAGCTTTATGTTGGCAATCTGTTTGTAGAGCTGATGAATCTTTGTTAGCTGTAGTGGGCTGATAATCCCCAGTAATTTTTATTTGATCTGCAGTTTTACAATCTTTCTTTAAATATAATGATTCACCATTTGAAGCAGTTGGTTCATTTTTATTTGAAATGTCATCTTTAATGTTCCTGTTTAGACTTAAGTTTTTCTTCATTTAAGCGAATTGCATTTGTACCTGAAATACATAATCAAGATTATTATCCTTTTTAAAAGTAATTACTAATTAAGGTATTTTAATTATAAATTAAGTAACTCTTGTTTAAATACTCAAAATTGGTTTCTTCTATGACCTGATAAAATAAGTAAATAAATAAATTATTACAGGAAGGTAGGATGGTGACTTTCCACATCAACTTGATGTGATCTCTGATTAGTGATGTTTCCTTGAAAAGTTTCCACGCTTTTTAGGTGCGGACACTATTTATGATCAAAACTTTCAACTTAGATGACACCCTCATAGGATGAAAATTCTAAGTAAATAGAATATGGACATTAGTTGATTTTTGCTCCTTTTTTGTAATTGAGTAAATGGCTTTCAGAGGTATTCAGCCCCTGACTTACATAATATTCCTTTTCACCCAGCTATTTAATATAAAATCAAATTTTATATTGTATGTTTACTCTCTCGTATGCATAGTATATGATGGTAGGATAATTCAATTTAAAGATTTAAATGGAATTACACATTTTAAGGTCACCTCAGTCTAAAAAAGGTGTTTTTAAAACATGTCTTTAATTAATAATCTGTAGTCTATGCATATATATGGAGCTTAAACTATTGGGCAAATTTTAATGAAATATAGAATAAACAGGTTTTATTTGTAGCAGAGAGTGAGATTAGTCATATAACCCAAGTACATTCATGTTTGCTAGATTCTATTTATATATTCTATTCTGTAAGCTAGGTTTCCTCAATAGTACTATTTTTATTGTTTATTACATAATTCATATTTTATTTTATCTATGAAGTTTGTGACATATTTTACTTAAAACATGTATTTGAGATAGGTTCTCATACAAGTCATGTAGCAATGCAACTGGCATAGATATTTTGTGTAGGTAGTTCTTACAGTAACTCTCAAAAATAAAAAAATACAACATGCAGTCAGTACAAATAAATTTATTAAACTTAATACAATAATTTATATAGAAATCTATGGATATATAATAATTTTTAAAATATATTTTAACACAATTGTTAATAATACCTATTCCAGGAAATAGGGTACATAAAAGTGACTAACTAACATCACAAGAGATAAGCTACAATTTAATTTCTTATTTAATTTGTTGGTTTTCTTCAAGAATAATTGGTCAGAAAAGTTCATATGTCATTGGACATACCTTCCTCATTGGCAGTTAGAAAAAAGACTGGTGCAGAGCGGTCATGTCCCGCACATTATCGTGGGCTAACGAGATTTTTCATAAATCTGATTAAAAATCAAGTTGATGTCAGTTTTTCACTTAATAGCTGACCCCTTTGATTTGGATAAATATTTGACTGAGACAACTATGATATACCACTAGATATAAATAGCACAATATATATTTAAAAAAAAAAGAAGTTATATACAATACAAAAAGTTATATACAATACAAAAAGTTATAAACAATACAAAAAGTTATTTACAATACTCCTAATACTGGTATTTTGTAAAAGCCCTTACGTTATGCTTTTGTATTTTCATTAATAAATAATGTTAGATTTAATTAATTTTAGCCATTAGAATAAATAGAAGTGCAAAAAATTAGCCTCGTAAGTTCCTCTTCCCTTTCGAGAAAGTTTAAAGAAATAATAGCTATTAAAATGGCATAAAAAGTTGTTTTTTTAATTCCTAACCATGTAAGTATTAGTTGCTTCTTTAAAATACTTTGATGACAGGTTCATCTTTGAAAGTAATTCTTATATTAGTTATTGCTCCTTCAACAATACTAACCATTGGAATTGTATCCCCTATTTTATGCTGTGTCCTAAATTAATAAACCCTAATATTCTAATTATGAGAAATGGCAAATGCTATCCTAAACTAAATGCTTATACTTTGGTTATCTCTTTTGAAAATCAAAAGTTTTTCATTTCATTTTAATAACCCTCCTATCAGTCTTTTTTTTCTCTCTCTCTCTCTTGGGTAGAAATGTTTTGTCACGATTCATAGCCATGATCATGATGTGCTCTCTTAAATCATTGAAATAAAAATACACAGTATATATTTGGAAACATTTTGAGTTAAAGTTTATTTTATCATTGGTGTGTTTACATCTTACAAACTAAGCAAAATATGGTGTCCCACTTGTGTTACATGTTATGAAAAAAGAAGTAATTTTCAATTCTTATAGTTCAGTCAGTTTCTACTAGATTGCCAAGCAGTATACTACATGGGAACATTTTTTCTGAGGTAAAACACATGCAAAACATAGAAAAAATACCCTTCAACCTGGGCAAATTGCTTAACGAGCAATTGGAGTGGTTTTTAGCTTTGTAACATCCAAAATCAAACAAAATTCAATCATGGGAAAGTACCTAAAAATCAAATTACAAATGGCGTCTGTTTTTTGAACTCTTGATTACTTAGTTGGACAATATTTAAGGGTAATGAAAGCCCAGCCATCCAATAAATGTTAGTTTATATATTCAAATAATATAGAAAAATCATTTTGAGTGTGGTTATAAGTATAAATTAATTTATTTGTCCTCCTATAGTTAGTATATAAAAGTATAATAATGCCTTAAAAAAACTACAATAATCTGAATCACTGTCACTGCTTTCAATTACAACGTTGTTATCACACCCTCTGATCTAGCACTCCCCACAAGAGGCTGAACAAGGAAGACTGTTTTGTTTGCGTCCACATCGCATTGTTGTGCATTGCGTCCTACAAGAACAATAATGGATCATTTTCGGACCATTCTGGTGGCATATATATTAGATACTGTTGGGTATACGTTTTCCTTAATAAACCAACCCCATTCATTTGCAATTAAAAGTGTTTCTTTTGATTTCCAAGCACTGATCTGGTAGCATGCACGAAAGCTATTTTTCTTTAGTCGAATGCCCAATTGTTAGAAAAATAAGTTTAGATTCATTTCTTATAAATTACAATTTTCCGTTTTTTGTTCTTTTTACGATTGCAACAGAACTGTTTTGTCTACATGCTTAATTTTGTGCTTGCATAAAAGCCAATTAAATTTACTAAAACTTCTTTTCTTATGACTTTTCTTGAAGTGAGAGCTTTTATGCCAATATACAGCCCGAAACGAGAGCAATACTTAGAATTTCCATTTTTTGGAATGATAGTAATTTAGTAAAATTTTAGTAATTTTTGAAGTGTCATACCTCGGTATCTTTTAGACGCTCAGAGTTGCCATTGTACGTTAAAGGAAGCTAAATATATTTACTACGACTTCTGTCTGTTATTTTTATGATATATTTTGATAAAATGTTTTGATAAATAATATTTAAATGTACCAATGGAAACTAACAAATGAAAAACACTTGGCAAAGTAATTTTGTACTTGTATATGAGAAAGTTTGCCTTAGTCGTCTCTGACCAATTTTTTCTATTGGCTCGTCTTAAGCTTTGTAATACCATACAAAACCCAACTCTCCTCACTATCAAGAGGTTTATAAGTGTATTTTTTCCACTATTTAGTTGTTTAAAAATTTTAGGCTTAAGGCATAATAACGTTTTAAATAAATTAAGATTTTCTTAACTTACATAATGTCATCGATGAAATTCCTATTTTTTTTTTTTTTACGATGGTATTATACCTGATAGTATCAGCAGTCTTCATCTTATTCTCTTCTGTCTTTTCTATTTATTTATTATTGTTGTTAAAAAAAAGGGCCACCAACCAGTATTTGGTTTACAATTTTGCATGTGATTAATAAATGTATGATTAAGAAAATTAATTATGTTAGGAGCTGGTCCATGTTCATTTGGTATATTTCTACAATATTGGGGAACTATTTGATAGTTTTCTTTAAGCTGTCTATTAGATGTTAAAGTATCAATTAGCATAGAAAATATATGTTTTTGTAATTGGTTTAATGTATTATTTCCTATATACTGGCCTATAAAAGCAACTTTTATATAAGAGCTAGAATAATCTTGTTTTACATCTGGTGGGTAATTATTTCCTCTTCCCTCATAGACTCGTCCATCCCCTCCAATCATATAATTGTAATTAGTATTATTCTTCTGATTTATTTGTGTTTGAAGTTTTCTTAATACTTTATAGCAATCATGTTTGGTGTTACAATTGCTTATCTCTATGTCATCAACTGCTAAAAAGGGCTTTTCAGAAATTTCATAACTAGTGTCATTGGGGCCTACATTATGTGACCAATCTGATACATTGACAAACCAATCTGTTGGTGGTGTCAATGTAGTAGTAATTATTGGTGGACTGATGGTTGTATTATTATTATTATTATTTGATTTTTTACCTAGTGCCCATACCAGGAGCAATACTACCATTAAAATAACAATTACTCCATAAATAGAACATATAATAATCTGGGCTTTAACACTTTTATTTAATTTTTTCCACTTCAGTTTTCTATTATTTGAATTTCTGTTTTTATTAATGCAAGATTCTTCTTTGGTTCTTTGATCTGGTTTTTTATTTGCATTATTTAAGAATGATAAAGTTTGTTTATCAGGTAAAGCCCAATTTTGAAAAATAGTTATATTTTTTGCATCTATTTTCTTTATAGTTATGTTATCTGCTTTTAAATCTGTACCGATGTGAATATCTTTACTATTAGTTATTCCTATACTTCCTATCGACTGATTATTTGACATTGGAGGTTGTTCAATGTTTGCCAAGGAGTCTCCATTTTCCAATTGAATGAGGTCTTTTGGTACAACTGTGAGGATTTGTTGTGATACTTTTTCATTTGTTCCTGTATCAGCCTCCTCTTTTTCTCCATCCATCCTAAAGCAAAAATTTAAAATTTACATTTTCAATAAGTGAGTACTACACAATCATCAATAGTGTAAAGCAAATAATAAATTTTAAAAAATCAACAACTAATGTTCAAATTGATAATAAATAATATGCTATAATATTAAATTATCTAAGCTAATAATTACTAAAAGCTAAATTACTATTATTTATCTACACTGTAGAAGATAAATAAACAGTTGGACCTCCTTATAACGAACTTCTTTACAGCGAAAATCTCTATGTAACGAATTTTTTTATCTCTATACTAAGTGATTCTATAGTAAAAGAAATTCTATATAACGAAATTTCTATACAACAATTTTTTTTTCCCCGGAACCATCGAGTTTGTTGTATGGAGGGACGACTGTATGCACTACACTTTTTGCAATAAATATATCTGTATCTTAGAGGTAAATTACTTTCAGTCACAGTTATTTTAGCAATTACAGGAGAAAATTTTTCTACTTGCTAAATACGGAAAAATGTATATGTTTCACATAAGTTATCTCATTAATTATTTAAAAGAGATTTCTAATACTCTACCACACTTATCTCTCAGCGTAATATAGTAAATACCATAAAATGTAATTTTTAAATAAATTGGACATAGCAATAATAAACTTAATGTATTAAAAGTCAGAAGTTTTGCACTAAAACCTGTAAGGAACATGATTCATTTAATGCATTTATTTGTAATAAACATTCCAAGAAGCATTAAAACATTTATATTCTCAATATGAGGTCTATCCAATAAAAACTTGAACTTTATACCTTATATGTTTATTAAGAGGTCAAAAACAATTTTGAGTTTTTCTATAGTTAAAACACAAATGCAATTTTTTTTGTATGTATGTTATATTTTTATTTAATATTAGATAGTCAAATGCTCTTATCTTCATGAAAAGGGGCATTCCCTCATGAACAAATTATTGTCACTGGCACAATTATTAGATTTGCTGTTTTTTTTTTAATATAGATGATGGTTCTTCTATATAAATTACATAATGCAATATTCAAAATTTTAAATAATAATTAATAATTGATAAAAAAAAAGTAAAATCTACCTGTTATTTATTGAAGTTAGTTTTTCCTCTGTGCTTTAAAATTCCATATAGATTCAGTCATCAAAATATTCTGAAAAACACTTTTTGTTCTTGCAAACGAAATTTCTTCCTTGTTTGTAATGTATATACTTTTGAAATTAAGAATGACGACAAATGTTAAGACACTTCATTTTATCTTATCTCATAAGTGCTTTAGATATTCTACTTTCAATGTAAATTATTACTGGCGTAATTGTATAATTTTGGGTCCATTTTTATCAATTTGCCATGCATATTTTTATTTAATCTTGTGCTGATAATTTCCCCTTTTTTACTGATTGCTGTATTGATTTGTTATTGTTGTTCCCTGTAGTAAAGCTTCATTTTTTGAAGAAAGAATTTATTTTTAGTTGGCACATCTATGTAATATTGTTGGTGCATTTTTTTTTTTTTTTTTACTTTTTGTTAATTTTTTGTTAAAGTTAATAAATTGGTTGTTTTGAAATTTTTTGTTAAAGTTAATAAATTGGTTGTTTTGACAAATAAATTTGTTTATCCTAATTCTACCTAATACTCATTTTCAATGCCTAAGGCACCCTGCCTTCTTTCATCCTTTCATCATGTTCTACCCATAATAATCTTGTTTGCGTTTACAAACCTCACACTATCTTTCTTTTTATATCAAGGTTATGTCTTATTCCAACTAGTAGACTTTATTTTAAAACAAAATTTTCATCTTGTCCTCACATTTTTGTTGGTTGATTTTCATAGATCCGTTATAATATTGTAGCATTTATTTTCTCTTCTCAATTGGTTTGTCAAGTTAAATCTCTCTCTTTGGTTATACATATGTATATATATTGGTTTAATATGAGTTTCGGAGAAACATAGTACATCAAATTGTCGACAATAAGTAAGAAAGTTATGATCGATTAATTTTGATTTTAGACCAGAAACATTATAAATGAGTAGTTTTGTTACATGACTAAGTGTGTTATTGTTAAATTGGATTTTTTCAATTTTCTTTGGTATTTTCTTCCTCTTGTGTCTTCCTCATGGGTCTATCCTCCAGTTCTCTATCAGTCTATCGTGAATAGGAGCCACATTGATGCCGAGTTTTTGGGATAGTATGCCCACTGCGTCCCTGCCTTCGTTCGCTAACAAATTATACTTGTCATCCAACTCCACTTTGACTCCTGCTATATATGCTAGGCCAGGGCCAACCTTAAAATCAACACTGGGCACGCTAGTGCGAAGATTTTTTCTCAAGGCAAATAGGAAATTTCGTTTAAGCCTAGTATTATTGCAAAAATCTCTGGACACCGAAAAAGCTGTGTCCCTGAGTTTAGCACAGTTTTTTAGAATAGCTTGGAGATCTCTGTCCTTGGGTATATGCGCTATGATGACTGATTTTTCAGGGTTTCCCAGGAAGTGACACCTGTTTATGGTGATATTAGATAAGCCCAGTGACTCTTGGCAAAAATTTAAAATACACTTTTCTACCCCCACTGTTCCGTCAAGCCCTCGAAAAATCAAATTATTTCTGCGCGATCTGTTTTCCAGGTCGTCAATTCTTTTTTCCAGGATGCTGTTCTTAGTAGTCAGCTCCGTGTACTTTTCGCTTAACTGAGTTTGATCGGTTTTAACTNTGGAGTTAAAATTCATTTCTCGATTTCGCCTCGGGGTATGATTTTTCTGAACGTGTATGCCAAATTTCGTCAAAATCGGCCCAGTAGTTTAGGCTCCAGGCGTCTGTACAGACAGACAGACGACAGACGACGGACTGACTTTTTTTAAAAACCACTTTTTTGGACTCAGGGGACCTCAAAACGTGAAAATCCATCTAAATCTCAAAATCGAAATTTCGCGCCATCACAATACTTTCTCTTTATATGAGAAAGTAAAAAAAAAATAAATAAATAAGACCAGTTAGTAAAAATGGTATTTTTATATAAATTACTTTTCAAATTTCAATAATCAAATATGTCAAATGATGTAAAAACTTTCTGATTTAGTTATTTAG
Organism: Gerris buenoi; assembly: GCA_001010745.2. Classification (NCBI taxonomy): domain Eukaryota; kingdom Metazoa; phylum Arthropoda; class Insecta; order Hemiptera; family Gerridae; genus Gerris; species Gerris buenoi. The sequence goes on along the minus strand of KZ652548.1, from coordinate 122,429 downwards.
CTTTCAGCTATGTGTTTAAAAGTCAATATTTCTGACGAGAGGCTCAAGTCGAGAAAGCCTACTATAGAGAATGTTTTCGTCACTCTAAGCTGATTTAACTTGTAGATCTACAGCTATATAGTCTGTCGTAGGAGTTTATAATACCTACTAGCTACAAAAAAAACAACAAAAAAACAAAAAAAAACGAAGATTCGTTGGTACTCACCATAAGAGTAACCACTCACTCTCCAGAAATTGGGGATAAAAAAAAGTAAAAGAGGAGCCCCCCATACTTCTCTTTTACTTTGTGACCCACCTATATTGATATCCATAAAATGTTGAAAACTAGGATAGGTAACAAAGTTAATAACTATTAAGACAAAGGGATCATTGGTTTAATTTACTATCGGACTAAGGGATATCACACTTTTGTGTACATAATTTAAAAATAAAATAATTAATAAAAAATACCATTTTGACCAAAAACTGGTCATATTATGAACTTTTATTTTGTTTCTGTATTCTTCACCTTAGTTGTTTCTATGTGCAAAATTTGGGGAAGATTGAATGACGGGAAGTGGTTTAAAATTGGGGTAATAGGTGTGCGATGAAACTTACAAAGCAAAGTAATATAAGACCAGTAAAAAATAAAATATTTTACATAAAACTTTATTTCTATCTCCAATATTTTTCCCCCTATATGGGGGGCATAAGCATAAAAATGAAAGATTTCAGCACCTGGGGGCAAAGTAATTGTTGCCGCTAATACGTGAATGAATGATTACACACTTCCTTTACATGCTACAGATCTCCCAAGCTCCATTACTTTATTTCAAACCGTTTAGATTTTATAACGACATGTGTTATTTTTTTAATATTTTAAAAGGTTTATTTTACTATCTTTGCTTCTCTGTAAGGGGCAAAATATTGGAGATTGAAAAACAAATNTTTTTTTTTTTTTTTTTTTTTTTTTTTACTTTTTTTACTTTTTGTTAATTTTTTGTTAAAGTTAATAAATTGGTTGTTTTGACAAATAAATTTGTTTATCCTAATTCTACCTAATACTCATTTTCAATGCCTAAGGCACCCTGCCTTCTTTCATCCTTTCATCATGTTCTACCCATAATAATCTTGTTTGCGTTTACAAACCTCACACTATCTTTCTTTTTATATCAAGGTTATGTCTTATTCCAACTAGTAGACTTTATTTTAAAACAAAGTTTTCATCTTGTCCTCACATTTTTGTTGGTTGATTTTCATAGATCCGTTATAATATTGTAGCATTTATTTTCTCTTCTCAATTGGTTTGTCAAGTTAAATCTCTCTCTTTGGTTATACATATGTATATATATTGGTTTAATAGTTAGTTGGATTGTCCTCTAAAGATATTTCAGATAAGCTAGGACTTGTTTCTATTGGAGTTGATTCAGTGTTTAATGTTGATTCCGGCCGACTATACATTGCTTTAATAATCCAAAAAACCACTAAGACAAATCCAACACCATAAGACATACAGATTGTAAATTGAGTTCTCTGTGTAACTTGAAAAGTTCTTAGATCTTCTTCCAATTCCACAATAGTTATTGCATTTTCTACTGTTACATCTGGGCTGTGAATAATATTTAGTGTATCAGTGTAAATCTGAGGACCTATGTGAACTCGGTTACTGTCAGTTATCTCTATGTTTCCCAGAGATTGCTGGTGGGTTGTTGATTCATAAGATGTTTCTTCCTCTGCAACATGGATATTATCTGCATGATTGAAATTGCTCAAATTCACTGAGCCTTCATTATTCTCATTATGTACATCTTCAATCTTTGCCATCTCCCCTTTCCTGAAACATTAACTCAAAAATATATAAGCTTCATAAATGTTAAATATATATATATATATATA
>KZ652548.1:94340-111461 GCA_001010745.2 Gerris buenoi | reverse complement strand
AAAAAAAAAAAAAAAAAAAAAAAAAAAAAAAAAAAAAATAAAAATGGAGATAGTGCCCTTTACCTTCCCATACACAGAAATGTGAAGCAGTATACTTTGAAATATAATAATTTTTTAAGGTCCTGATAACAAGATTCGAACAGTTCTTGACTTGGAGCAAATTAGATGTGGAAATTCTTCTCTGACTTGGGCATCTCGTTCTAGAATTAATCCTAACACCCAACAGCCTTACTATTATGGTATGCTTACTAGAATTGCTTCATCTTGCTATATTTATTCTTATTTTGTGTAGGATAATTGTGTAGGGTTTTGTCAGTTAGATGTATTATAAATGCAATCTGCACTTTTTCAAATGTTTCAGTTGGCATTTTTATGGTTGTTTAGGCTTTGTAGCATTTCTATTTAATTTTATTGCAATCACTTCTGTGTTCCAGATGATCTTGTAATGAATTCACGTTACATGGGCTACCCATTGATTCTAAAGTGTACTGCGTTTCTACCATCTATCATCACTCTATCAATATATCTCTGTCTAATTTACCTCTATGGGCGGTTTCCTCAAATAAAGGTATGTCAATTGATCTTAGTCTATAATGGAATCTTACTATTGGTATAGACTTATATTAAGCAATCTGTTAATTAAATGTTTAATTTGATATCAAGGTTTGAAAATATACTATTCTCTTATTACAATTAGTATTAAATTTTGAATGCTCGGAAAAATCAAAAAAATGGGGAGGGGAACCAATGAGAGCACTGGATGTTCAATTTAAGAAGGGTGGGCCAACTAGGAAAATAAAAATGACACTGGACACCCACAGACCTAGTGGTTATATTTATTTCCTCATCTAGGTTGGTCAATCTGAGTGTCAAAAGTTAATACTTATTAAAAAGAGTATAAATAATGTTGGCCTTGTAAAGTTGTAAGCACAAAAGTTATTTTCTATTCTTATGAATTCAATTTTTAAATTTTTGGTAGTTTTATTACTACGGAAAGATTAAATTTTAAATAATCCAAATTACAATTATCAATAACTACGGGAGACATACAGAGAAAAATACACCCCCGCACCGGGAATCAAACCACGGGACCTCTGTTTACCGTACAGGTGCTCTTTTAATTAAAAAGAGTATAAATAATGTTGGCCTTGTAAAGTTGTATGCACAAAAGTTATTTTCTATTCTTATGAAGTACAAGTTCACCCTGACTAAATGATACACTTGTAGACTAAACACACCTCTTCATAATTAAAATTAGCTTTTTGTGATGATTGGAAATTCCTTCTACTTTAGTTTTGGCTTGGTCTCATATCAAAATAACTATTAATGATAACCATTATATTAAGATTAATTAGTATGAATTTTCCGCATGTTCTCTTTGCAATCTTTTTTTTTATTATGATTCATAAGAATAAATTATTACGTACTCAGTGTATGTACTAATACACTCATTTCAATCTTGTTACATTTGTGCATTGCATTTTAATTCTTCATGATAAATTCTAAACATTATTTAAAATATTTCTGTAATGTGTTAAAGGAAAAAGTAACTTTGAACTCTGAAGAAGGGGCCCATGCAAGTGAAACAGAATCAGAAGATGGTGGAATATCGGTTTGACCTGTACTTCTTTACCTAATACTTTTGTTCCTTGTTTTATACTCTAATTTATCCAGTTTTAGCCCACCTTTGCAACTTTTCTTCCTGTGATCCTTTATTTCCCTCTTATGGGTCAATTTTTTTTTATTAATGTTTAATAATTATTTGTAATGTATCAGATTATTTAGCCAAAATTAATTATAAGTTATAAGCTATATTAATTTACTTACCAGTGTTTTTGCTTGTGTCCAAAATTGATTTGAATAATTTGCAAGTTTTTTATTTCAGTCACCAAGTAAAAAAGAAAAAAATATATTTATATATTAGCATATTGGTTGCTTTTACCAGGAAACAAAAGAAATAATATGTAAAATCATAATACTTGCTCATGAAATTATTTTAAATTATATTTAAAACAGTTTAATGAAATAGAATTACAGTAGAACCTCGATAAAAAGTGTCTCAAGGGGATTAGGGAAACAGTCTTGTTATCGAGGTGCTCTTTTTTTTAGGGTCATGCTATCAAGGTTATGTTGGCTATTATTTGTGTTATCGAGGTTAATGGGTGGGGTTTTCAAGTCTTGACTTGTTCAAGGTCGACCCATTCCTGTATAGAGTTGTTTTATAGAGGTTGACTTCTAAAAACGACTTGTTATAGAGGCTCTGAGTTATGTTGCGAATTGGAAAAAAAAATCCGTGTTTTTGAGGTTGTTTGGATAATAATAGTCGTGTTATAGAGGTTAATTTAACATTATGTGTCATGGCCAGGCCCGTCGAGAGCCGTAGCGGGCCCCACGGCTAGACCTATTATACGGGCCCCCTCTTGTTACTCGTTTTTATTCATCATTTTGGGACTTCACACTAATAATTTGTGTATTGAATTTTTCAACTCTTATTCTTATAATAAAATCTATTTTATATTTATTGCAAGTACATACTAATAAACTCCTATTACTGATAACTGCAGACCTACTACTAATAAACCAAAGTAAAACAAACTCATTTTAAAGATTACAACTATTTTACCGCAGTAATGTTAAAAAACCCATTATGACTTAAATTAATATGGGTATATGAGTCATAATTATGACCTAAAATTAACAAAATTGTCTGAAAACATTTATAATTCCTTAGTCCTCAACTAAAACACAATCTGAACTTTAAAAAGTCCTATAACTGTAAAATGTTGTTTACGTTTTATACAATTTTATTTAATACATTATTGTTAAATATTTTAAAGCATTTTTTTTATATTTTTTCAAGTAGGAGTAGGCTAATAAAGAGTAGTATTTAACAGAAAAACTTAGTAAAAACAAACACAAACAGGACAAAACTAAAAGAAGCATTTCTTTGTCAACATCTATGGGTATAGTTGAGGCTATTTATAGGGTTTCAAGGTCATCCTAAAAACCCTTTGCTTTTGGTAGTTCGTCCGTCCGTCTGTCGCATCTTGAAGAATATCTCCCGACCTACTGTAGCTATAGATCGTAAATTTAGTACACACGTAAACCTTTTTGCCCAAAAACAGGAAAAATATTGCAAACTTAATATCTCAAAATTTCTTCAATCAGCGAGCGAATTGTGAACAAATCGCAATATTTTATTTTTTTTTTTTTTTGTAATTTTTAAAGGGTATCGTTTCAAAGACATTGAAATATAGATCACAAATGTATATCGAGTTTCTAAAATGGCGGCCATTTAACTCCCGAAATTATTAAAACAAAACGCAAAAAACATGTCCCCCCCCCCCCCCCCCCCCCCCCCCCCCCCCCCCCCCCCCCCCCCCCCCCCCCCCCCCCCCCCCCCCCCCCCCCCCCCCCCCCCNACTCTGTGGTCCAATGATATTTCCGGGAGTTAATATGATTAATTTAAATTTTAGATGGCCGAACTATGGAGACCCATTTTTTTAAAGAGGGGTATAATATTAAAAGTATTGAAATGTGGATAATAAATATACATGGCGTTTCTAAAGTGGTGGCCATTGCCCTTAAAAAAACCAAATAAGTGAATACCTATAAGATACTAAAGGGTAATTTATACACACCTTGCTTCCCCAAACTCCAATGTACAACTTTTTACACACATTTGAGTTGAAAAAAATAACGTAGGAAGTAGGAAACAGTGGTGGTAATAAGGGCCTCGCAGACCCCGCGACGTGGGGGATCCTGGAAGAAAAAATAGGGGCCCCCCTAAAAGTTTCCAGGGGGCCTCCAAAACCTACTGGAAGGAAATATGATTTTTTTATGATTTATGACTGAAGAAACCAATACAGTGGCTTCCTGGCTAGCATTCTGGTTTTTTCAACCATGTAGCGTATTTATTATTTTTCCAACTTTGGATATGTCCAAATAAAGCTGAACAAATCATTGATTTTGGTATCGAACACTTAAGTTTCTAATTACACTGTCAATTAAAACATAAAAAACTTCAACTTTGAAGCGATTTTCTGGGTTCTTTGTGGATTTTCCTTGAAACTCATCGGGATACGGCTTAGTAATTTTTCGCTTTTCAGTCTCGGCACCGGGAAATTCTTTCACATACCTGATCACCACACCTGGCTGACAATTTTAATATTATTTTAAATTATTATTACGAATAAAATTATTTAATATTCTAATCATAAATATTGGCGTGATTAGGTGTTCGGGGCTCGAGAAGCCGGGCCCTTTAGGGGAGGTCCGGGCCCCCCGGCATCAGCCGTAAATGCCGCCCCCTTTCGACGGGCCTGGTCATGGCAATCTCAAGGGGATTTAAAAATTGCACTTGTAATTGAGGTTGTCGTGTTGTTGAGGGTCGTGTAAGTGAGGTTCTACTGTATTTATTTTAACTTTGGCTGTAAACATAATTAAATAGGATAGATAATGCCTTTACTTGAAAATTATCAAATATATATATATTTTAATATTAGCATTAGAATCTGTAAATTTGAAAATTGGTGACTTTGAAATTGAAGAAATTATAAACTTTCCTTTAAAATAATTAAAGTCAGAACAAATTTAGGAACAAGATAAATAATTAATAAATTTTATAATAGGGAAATACTTTATCAGTTGATATCAGTCAAGTTTTTTTAAAAAATATTTTTAAACCAGTATGAAAAACTAACAAATTAAACTAAAAAGTAAAATTCAGCTCAATATAAAGTACCTAACCGTCCGAAAGATAATAATTTCAGAACATATAACAAAAATCCTAAATTCTGTTTTTCTGTATTAATTTACAAAATCAATTTTATGAAAGATTTCTCTCATATTGATTATAAAAACATGAGATAAACCTACAAATATTAAGCTCCAACAATTATTTTATAAACAGAGACATATTTACATTACTATAAATTGTTGTATAAGTGTACTTATTTTAGCCTATATTGTTATAGTTATAATAAAATTTATCAATTTAATCTCAAGTTTTGTAATTTTGCTTTAGATCTTCATTCGCTTAAAAGTCGCTTTAAAATCACTCTGATAAATAGACTTTTTTTTACAAAGAATCCACAAATCACTTATTATATGTCTCAATGATATGGCATGGCTTAAATTGTGAGTATATGCTCTGCTTACCTTTATGTCCCAATAGTGTAAGTTTCCATTTTTTCACTTAAAATCAGGAGTGTACCCTTACCTTCTGTGAATGTGTTTTTCCTGACTTTAGATAAACTGATCTTTAAATTAATTTGTATTATTCATTTGTTCTTGATGGATTTTTTTTTTTTTTTTTTTTTTAGGTGTAATTATATATAATCAAATTTAAATAATTTTAATTGTGAGACGTTTCGCCCTTTGTGTAAGGTCATCTTCTTATCACTTTTTTCCTTTATTTCAATGTAGCATGATAGAGACTTATAAATGGTTAAACAAAAAGGTAGTCAAATTGCTTAGGCATTTTAATATATATTTTAATTTTTTTAATTTTTTTTAAATTTTAATTTGATATATTTTAATATATATATAATATATTTAATATCATTATAAATAAGTTTTTAAACACGGATGATCTATGGTTAACGGCCAAGAGAGGTAATACGTGGTTTCGCAAGGCTTCATTGATACCCTCATAATATTACACCCTTCTAGTTCTATTGTTTATCAGATAAAAGTATTAATATGGCATTGGTGAGAACAATATTTATTTTGAATTGGTAAATACTAATGTCCTTGATCTCTTAAGCCAATTTTTATTCCCTTATGAATAATATTGTCAATATTTATAATATGTCTATTCCTGCTTAACCTCTTCAAAAATAAATCTCTCTTAATTTATATTTATAATAATTGATTAGTAGTTATTTAAATAAGAGCAAAAAAATATGTATGTTTATAAATTTTGTTGGAACCAACTATTCAATAATAATTAGTCGATTAAGTAATGACCAAAAATTAAAGTCCAGAGATATATTTTTTAATAATATATTTAATTAATATGTTAATCTGCTCACCAACACTTGACTAATATTAACTGAAATAAAGTTTTTTCATATAATTTCTAAAATTAAGAAATGTATAATGAAATCAAATTTCTACTGGGAACTCTTTTTTTTAAATAAAATAAAAAATAGAGTCCTTATATTTTTATAACTAAATTTTTGTTTAAGACTACTCAGGTTTGTATTTTTTATTTCTTTTGAATTTTCATGAAAAATTGATAGGTATTTTGAACTTATTAGCTTCAAATGTGAATTTTAAGCTTAATTAATTTAATATGTATTAAGTTTTGATGTTTTTTTATTTTTTTGTGCACTATTTAATACTTTTAATTTGATTATCTGCACATTGGTTTCCCCTACTATTTGTTTATCTATACTCTTAGGTAACAGTATACATATACATAAAATGTACTATGCTTCCATCGATTAAATATTTAACTATATATTTACTTTTAAGTGTGCAATCCTAGTCCAAAGCTATTTTAAATTACTTTTTATATGTATTATTTATTGAATTTAAGTATGTATATGAAATAAGTTAATTTTCTGAAATCCATTTCTATTTTTGACAACATGGTTGTTAATTAAAATGAATGGCTTGACTTAGGTTATTTATTACTGGCTAGCTGCTATTAAATTTGAATTTAAAAAAAAATACAGGGTTCTAAATAAAATATCCTTATTTTAAAAAAATAAATTACATTCTGCCTTTAAAGTTTTTTCCTTTATTCTCAAAATAAATTGTGAGGCGTTTTAAATGATTAAATTATGATTTAAAAACGAACATAAAATTTATGATATGATGTACCTATGTCAAGTCACTTGTTTTACTAACGATATATATTTGTGTGTTCTAATGTTACCATTGTGATAGCTTCAACTTGTGAAGCCTCTGTTAAAATATTGAATGTATATAAAGTTTTACTTCTTTTTTAGAAGCAAATTAAATAAGTTTACTCTTCTTACTAAAAAAAAGAGTAAACTTAATTTATTTTAAGTTTGTTTATTATATATTTTTTTGTTTATAATATTAATTATTTTATTGTTCAAAGTTTAATTTATTTTTGTAGGTTTTTTTTGTACTCAGTATAATGTTTTTGTATTGATTTTTAATTCATTTATATTTTCTCCTTAATCTTAATAATTGTATTGAACAATATTAATAGAAGTTCTTAAATATCTTGTTTAGTTATCACCAAAACTAAGTATTTTTTCATTAATTTTAATTTAGTTACTTTACGTTTATCATAACCTTGATAATTGATTAAACCCTGTTACCTTTATTTATACCCATAAAGAAATCAAAATAAAACATTATGGGTATAAACAAAAATCATGATAAAATAATACTTTTAATTGGCCTGAATTACTAACCTTTTAGTAATTATGTTTTATTTTTAGGATTCCTTATAATTTATTTGTTGCTTGTTATTATCTTCATTTTGTCCCATTAATAAATTTCATTTAAAATTTATGATTCTTAATTGGGGACCATCCCTTATGATCTTTCTAACAATAAGGGGTAATATGAAACTAAATTAAAATGTTATTATTAAATTATTTACTTTTACATGTTTGGTAAATTTCAATGCTCTAAGGAGTTTTGCCTAGTTTTGACCTTTGTATTTGATTTATTTTTTTCTTGTTTATTATTAAGGCTCTACCGCTCTTTGAGGTTAGGAAAAACAGTAAAATTGAAATTACTCTGGTTCTAAGCAAGATATCAAACATCTAATCACAGGCTTCATTCCTAATTTTAATTCTGCACAATTTAAGCCCTATTTCAACTTCCTATGATAAATAGTTCAGGCGCCATTTCAATACTACGAGTTGTATCGTTGTATTGGAATGGCGCCTGTACTATATATCATAGGAAGTTGAAATAGGGCTCAAATTGTGCAGAATTAAAATTAGGAATGAAGCCTGTGAATAGATGTTTGATATCTTGCTTAGAACCAATAAAATTTTCATTTTAATGATGTTTCTAACCTCAATGAGCGGTAGAGCCTTAAGTCTAAATTTGTATAATTGTTCAAAAATATGTTTGAAAAAAAAATCAGTCTTTAAAAACAATCTATTTAACAGACATGAAGCTTAAACATGTATTTATTTAAATACTATGAACTATTCATATAACTTGATTTTTTTACTTTCTCGTGTGTGTAGTATAGTGGAAGTATTGAGGCTATGCAGATGTGTCGAGCTTAAACTGCTAGGCCGATTTCAATTAAATTAGCACACATGTTCAGAATTATCATAATTTGGAATTTTCAGAAATTCTCTAAATTTGGGGCACTGCCACCATTATTTAAATTCTGTTATACCCATATAAGTCGTTCCGGAAACAACAAAACAAAAAACAGTTGAAAACTTTTTAAAGATGTTAAACAGTAACTAATAAATGAGATATAATGGGATTTGTTTTCAGTATTGTCAGACCAATTTTTTTATTTATTTATTTTATTTTATTTGTTTTTTTACGAAAATCTTGACTATAGGTGAAACAATATTATTTCAGAATTAATTTGAATTTCTCTTTAGTTTATGCTAGTATTAGAAATTTTTTGAAAGTTTATAGGATGTCATACCTTATTTTAATATTTTATTTTAATGAATATCAGACAAACAAAGATTTTTAGGATCAAATATATATTTAAATATATAGACAAAAACTCTTAAGTCAAAAAATTAAATTTGACTTATTTATAAAAGCTGAATACATATGTAAATGTCATTCACTTGATCTTGAAAATAATGTTTTACTTACTATTCAATTTTTTTGTATTTTGGAACTTAAATAATCATTATTAATTAATTTTTACCTTGCCATGTTATCTTAAACTGAATAATTATCTAAATAAGGAGAAAAAATAGGATAATTATTCATTAAAATAATTAGCTTTATTGTATTGTCCTGATTAACACTTAACTAAAATTAATTTTCTATGAACTTGGAATTACTTTGACGTATAATTTTTATTTATAATAAAAATAAAATTGTGGCTTCAAGTTAATTTATTTTAAAGCAAAAGTTCAAATTTAACTGAATTATCAAAGACAAATCAAATAAATGTAATGCAAAAAATTGATCAATAAAAACACAGTCTGCTGCTTTTGGTGATATAAAAATTTTAAGTGCAATATCGCTATAAACCAATCTAATGATTGTTAATTTAGTTCTAAATTAGAATTTTTATGTACCTTTTACGTATAACTTAATCATTTTAGAAAGCTTATTCAATATTTTATAATTAACACAAAAAAACTAAATGAACCTAAGAATTTAGTTCCTTTAAAATCTAATATAGTTTTGAAGAAGTTACCGACTATTTTGAATGTAGTTAATACTAAAGTGTCTTAAATTTGTGAGCTTATTTTAATAAAATTAATTGATTATGTTAAAAATATTTTATAAATTTTAAATTTGAGAACTAGGGCAGCAAGTCATATTTGTTTGTTATGGTTATGGATGTGCTGCAGAAAGCTATAGAAACATAATAATAATAATAATTATTAGTATTATTTGGAGGTTGGTAGGTTTTTGTAACGACTGTTAGCTGAAGAGGTTAACTGTTATGTTATAAGTACCAATACCAGTATAGATAAATGTGATGTATGGTTATCAGTACGGGTAACTTTGAAAATGCAGTCAGCGGCTTAGGTGGCTCCCCCGGTTGTGTGGGGGGGGGGGAGTTAGGGATTTGTACTAAGGTCATCTTAACATTGAGTAACTGAGTATACTGGAGTATCCAACGCTATGTGTTGCCTTGGAGTTGCAATGTAGAGCAATGTAATTCTACGGGTATCTTACCAATCTCAGGCAACCCATCAAGAAGGATGCAAGTCCATCCACTTTCCTCAGTTGCTCCAAAAATGGCAGGTGAGCACATATTGATCATATTTGTTAGAGTAGTAGTGCAAACACCCCCTCCCCACTCCTTTTTACTTTCTCTTTGTAATAGGTATATGTAGCGACAAAGTAATTGTTGGTGTGAAAATTTGTCCAAAAAAGTGATGTTTAAATGGAAGTGGTGTGTAGTGGTCAACATGACTTAAGGGGGTGCCTCCTAAAATGCTAGTATTAAATGGCATTCAAACATAGACTATGTCGCTAATATGTATTGTAAGGAAATTTGCACTCCTTCAATTGACATAAGTTATCATTAATGTTTTTTGTCACAAAATTTAAATATGCATGTATCAAAACAAGTATACTCTTTATCTGTAAGCTTTTGTATTTTATAAAATGTTACCAGAATTATGATTGTGATCTGAATTAATAATATATGTGTGTTATAAAATTAAATGAAAATCTATATCAAAAATATAAGCTTTGTTAAACATTTATTTTTTGTAGAAAATTTATTGGATTTATTGGGAATTATCTATTATTTATTGTTAAATTAGTTAGTGCAAAACTATATATATTCCTATATAATATAGGAAGTATCTGATAAATAATTTGTTATGATATCTTCAATTAATCTGCTATTTTTTTAAATTTAAATAGGTACTTGAACTAATTTTAAATTTCTAAGCTTTTATTATTTTGAATTAGACTACATCTATTAATATTATTTTGAAAGAGGTTAATAGGAAAAGCTTGTTAAAAGAATAACTCTATTAAAATAATTTATTAAAAAATTAATAATCTGTAGCAATAATAGAAATATATATATATTTATAATATATATTTTCAGAAAAAGTTATAATTAATCATTTTTCCTCCTAGGCCAGATGATGTCGTCTGGACGATCTGATTTTTTAATGATAATTACCAATAAAAGGGGTTGAAGTAGATCTTTATTTTAAGTATGCCCTTCAATTATTATTCAAAAGGAGTAATGTACGAAACATCTAACTTAATAATTTAAAAATGTAAATCTGGCTTTCATTGTTTTACAAGCCACAAATAAAATTATAGGAAGATATAATGCAAAATTATATCATATTTATTTAGTGTTACACAATTGAGTTGTGATTATTCAGAAAGAATTTATAAATAAATATATTATTTAGAATTGGTTTTGAAATATATAGATATTAATGAGGAAAAAATCTGTAAATATATGAAAGTTACTATGTTTTATGACCTTGAAATTATATATGTAAATGATGTGCAATTTGTTGATAAAGTATAGAACACCAATTGTGAGTTTTACACGTAAGAAATAAAAATAATAATAAATCTATTCTGTTTTATTGAAAGATTGCTTAGGTTTGGATTAATTTATTATTATTAGGTTTGTTCCAACAACACTTCAAACTAGTTCCAAACTAGTTTCAAACTGTACGACACATGCGCATTAGCGAAAAACGATCAATTGTGGTCCTTTGCGCATGCGTTAGACAATTTCAAACCAGTTTGAAGTATGGTTGGAACACACCTATTATTTTAATTTGTTAAAAATATTTGGTAGCATTGCTTTTACAATGCTAGTTGAAACAACATGAATAATTTTGTGTGGGGTGAAGCAAAAAATAGAGTGGAGGATAATGACAATTTTTTTTTACTAGTTTTGTCTGCCACAATGAAGATGATCATTTTAAAATAACTGCGAACTCAAACCTCGATAAGGTTCCACAGCTAAAACATATAAATTGTAACAAATGAATATAAGTTTGATTTGTTTTTTTTTGTTTCCAATAAGTGGGGTTTTTTATGAGCTAATTAGTTTCAGACACAGTAAGTTCTTGATAGTCAATTTAATAATTCTTATAAATTGTATCAGATTTTTTAAAAAAAGAAATTGGTTGTATTTACATGAAAATTAATGATACAAAATTGAAAATGTAATGTCTGTACAGATTAGTAAAAAAAGTATAGTCTTTAAAACGAGGAAAGGAAGAAGAAATCTACACATAAAACTGAGAGAATACAAGAAAAAATTATTTCCATTTAAAAAAAAAAAATGTGATTTATGCACTGAGAAATAAAAGTAGGGAATTTTGAGGTCATTTATCTCTGCTTTTGAAGAAATATTGTTGGTCAAAAGCACTGTTAGAATAATAACTTCACTATTCAAACTATTACATTGTAAAAATAAAATGAGTTTTTAATTTTAAGTTGTCTTCCTCAAATCTTAAATAATTTACATGCTCAAATATTTTGATTAATTTACTTTAAGAAATATTTTAAAGTGTTTAGTTATTTTTTTTATCATCTTAACAAAATAGCTTCAGTTACCTCTTCGTTAAGCTCAGAAGCAAAAATGTACACAGATTATACCTGTATTTATAGGGATAAACACATTAATATTTTTAATGTTTCAAAGAGAAAAAGTAGGTATTTAAAATTTCCATAATAGATAAAACACAATGGTAAAAATGATCAGTTTTATTTACAATGATGCAGTAAGCTCTACAAGATTTCTGTTCAAACAAATAAATTAGTTACAAATTTCAAAGAAAGATATTGTTTGAGTATAAATCTATTCTGGGATCCCAGATTTATCCTCTATGGAATATTCAAATAACTTCAACTTAAACAACTTCAAATGAGAAGGTGTTGTAATATTGTGGCAAGGGTATGTGCAATCGATATATAATATATTTAGTGGAGAGAGTTACTTCTTGAAACTAGAAAAGATCCTCTGTTTAAATTTTCTTTTGCACCAACATATTAATTATATTACAAAAATTGTTGAATTGCCTGATGGGAGGTGTCCAAAAAAGACTTACAAAACTTCTGGTTAAAGAAAAGAACTTTTGGATTGAGGGCTGGAAAGATTTAGATGAGAAATACAGCTTTAATTTTTTGTACAAAAGAGGTATAACAATGACAAAATTAGCCAGGAGTCCTATGAACGTATTTTTTGAAAATTTTGATAGCTGTAAAAGCTAACTGTATTCAAGGTGTTCCCACTGAGGTTTTTTGAACCTGTCAGCGTAAATTATACGGACCAATACATTTGTTGCAATTATTAAAGTTGTTTAAGTATTTATACATTGTTGATTTGTTGAGTGAGAGGTTCTGTAATAAAATTGAACTCACCTTAGATTATAGACTATGCACTAGCATGCAGATTAGATTATGCACTATTGACAGTTCAGCAGAAAATGAAACACTTTAACACTTTTTGTCATACTGTGTAGCGTATAATACATTTAGAAAACAATATCTGGAAAATGAAGTTATATCTTTTAAAGATTTAGAATACTTTGTATAAATGGAGTCGACTGGACCAATTTTGCATCTTTTATTAATTCAGCCTATAAATTCAGAGAAAGCGCATTAAAACAACAAAAGCTCTAATAATAAAAATAATTAATGTAAAACTAATAATAATAAGGAAAAAATATATTAAAACAATTAAATAAATTAATATCCAATAAATTATAATATATCTATATATAATAATTAGAAAATACCTTGTTAACAATATGTACTTAAAATGATGTTATTTATTATTTTTTTTTTTTTTTAATTATTTTTAGCAGCAGGAGTATTTGTTCACTTTAATTTATATTTTATTGAAATTGTTATTGTCCCTAATCATTTAGTTCAAACATTTATATCAGTTTTATTTATTTGTTTGTTGTATATACCAACTCCAGCAGGCGAACTTTAGTCAAGCGAGTATGTTTTAAAAGAAGATCATGCTGTATAATTTTGTAATGCATTTACTAAATGAACGTTTTTACTACAACCACTTCTTTATAATGTATTTTTTTATAAAACTAAAATACTGTATTTTGTTATTAAATTTCTTTTCTGGAAATTTTGATTGAGCAAAATGAACTAAAATATTAGTATTTCTTACTATAAGCAAGTTTTTGTAAATGTAAAAAAATACAATTGATCCTCCATTTCTGCAGATTTGACTACACCCTCTATATATAAATAATTATTTCATAGAATATAACCAGGTATTTTCTGAAACCGAATTCCAAACACCAATGTTAATCTGGGTTTCAGTTCCCAGAGTGGCGAGATAAATCTATTTGGAGAATAGAAAGTGGATTTTATTCTTTTATCAAGCAGTTTTATTGTTTTAAATAATACTGTAATTCGAATGATATGCATATTCTATTTTACAATAATTAATTGAACTAACATTATTACTTTATTAGGTTTTCAAGAAAAAGTAAAACTTTTAAAAGTACACTTCAAGAGTCCAAATCTGTTTTAAAAATAGTTAATTTTTAAAAAAAATTAAATGTCCAAAGCCTTGCTTGAGCACATTGTCATGTTTAACATTTCAAACATTATCTCACTCGTAAGAATTAATAACACAATAATAAGAAAGACTGCTATTTTCAACTTATGTATTGTAAAAGAATAATGCTTTATTGGGATATTTAGTGAAATTAAAAGTATCTAAATATTTTTTTAATGCTGTGTATATATTATTTTGTACCTTTCATTCTAGTGCTCTGCTAAAATGTTGCAAAGAATTGGTTCATTATATTAAGAATTATATAGATGAAGCAAATGAATATATCATTTTCTATGTTTATATTGCATTATAAATAAAATAAAATTATTGATAAATTTATGACATTTATGTAGGGTTACCCAAACTTATTGTGTCAAACTTCATGGGCTCGTTTTCCGTTGTAAAAATGTGTCCCACTCTGAGCCAGTTTGGAATTACTTGCTTAATTATTTAATAAGTTTATATTAAATCTAGATCTTCAAAAATTTTTCAAAGATTTTGTGAATCCTAACCCACGGAAGATCTTATTAGGCTGTGGCCAGTGAAACCTATGGTTATATATTAACCTAACATGTTAATCTGGCTATTTAAACCAAAAAATCAGCCCACAAAGTTCTGCTCGGTAAACTTGGGTTACATTATGTCAAGTTGTGGGAAAATATCAAAAACCTTCAAACAAAATGTTTTCTGATATTCTTCAAAAATATGTCATGATAATTATATAATATATTCCTATACCCAATTGTACCTTATTGTAATTATTGTAGTTTTTTTATGTTATATATGTTTATATATCATCAAAATAATCTAATTAATAGGCCAAGCTATATTGAAGAGCAATGATAAAAATTAACCTTTTATAGAATTACCCAAACTACCGTTTTCCCAGCGATAAGGCATCACTTGCCAGATAAATTCTTTTGTTTAAGGAACTATTTTTGTAAAAATTATGAGAAAACTTATTTGTTGTATCAATTAATTTATTTTAATAAATAAAAGAAAGTTCTATAAATGGTGTGTGAACTTATTTACGAATCAAAGCCTAGATTTTGCCTTTTGAAAATGTTGATCTCTAAAATGATTATTTAGAGAAAATCATTACTTAAAAGACTTATTGTTATTAAATCATAACTTTCTATATTTTCTGTATTTGGTCATTTTTAATGCAATGGTCAACTGGATAATAATGCCTTAATATTAAATATTTTTTATCATGTACTTTGTATTCTAATTTATCTTTTACTCATTTTAGATTATTTTGTGGATGAAAAATGATTGCTTTAAATTCTATCAAATATGCTAAAAAAATACGGATTGCTTTCGACTACACAGTCATCTTCAGTGTACTGAAATTTTTACCAATCAAGCTTGGTATATACGAGTACCGGGTATGGGAAGGTTAGTGTGATGGTAGTATTTGGGATATTTTGGAAAACGAGGAATTATCTTTTAGTTGAGAATTAAAGTCTCGATACTTCGGTGATGAAATTAATTCAGTAAAGGCAGCAGCCAAAAATAATGGTTAAAAATTATAACAAATTAGAGAGGAAGGCTCTAACTTTATGCACATAACTAGAACCAAAAATTAATATTAAATAATAAATGGGTACCCTGACATACTTAGAAATATTTCGGAAACCATAGGCAAACCGTTAAATAAACTTAACTTAAAAACAAGCTGTAAGGCATTCACCAATCTTAAAAATATTATAGATACCCACCTAAAGACAAAGTAGATAAATTAGAAAACGCAGAGTATACATACTCTCATCTGATACACGTGAAGGAGTATATTTGGGTCAGACAGGAAGGCAGCTTAATACACTGACCAAAGAACACATACCTGCTCTCTTGGCACACTAGTGGTAAAAAATCTAGTTCCGTGGAATCTTTTATCATGGTAGAACTTATAAACACTTGTAACAAATGAAAGAAGTTAGCTCTATAAGAACAACTAAAAATAAAAAGAGCTCTTATTGACAATAAATATTTTTATTATTGACTGTTACGAAAAACCAAACCTCAATACATTACCCTCAGTTAAATCCCTACACATTAACATAACAATAACACATAAGTTCTCAATTATAAATATACGAGTATGTATTTCAAATTTTATGTCATCAATATGTTTAAAGACAATTATTGTAAATTTCGTAAAATTATTCAAATATTCATTCGACGTTGAAATAAAGTCACATATTAACTCAGGTACTAATGTAGGGTGCAAACCCAATCACCTCTCATACCCCTCCTATTAACCCCTTTCCCTAATAATCACTAACCTAATAATCCCATACTCCTTTGTTCCTCAACTAGGAGATAATTCCTCTTTTCCCAATAATCTGCTGGTACCCCCTGCCCCCTCTAACTATTCTTCCCACATCTAGTACTCATAACTTCATATATACCAAGTTTGATTTAAAAAATTATCAGTACAATGAAATAGACTATGTTGTGGTAACTGTGAATATCTTGCCTATTTTATTTATGGTTTATTATACACTGATTAATTGTGCTAGTGAAGGTGTTTTTTTTATGTACTCCCTTTACTTGTTTACCTTAAAGAAATACAGTAGAATCCCGGTATTTCATATCCCGTTATATCATATATCCCGATAAATCGTATATTATTGCCGGTCCCTTGAAAAAATCCCGATAATTGGTATAAAACCTATGTATTTCGGTCCCCTCAGTATAACGTATTTTTTCCCCCTTTCGAGGTGAACATAAACGTCTTATAACTCGTATGATTCGGAGAATAATCCCGATAAAACGTATGAATGGAGGGGGAAATTTCCAAGATTTTGCTTATATAGCTATATCTGTTGTTTTACTCTACTCTTTACTCTTGTTTACTCTCTCTCTTACTAAAAATAACAACAGTTCACACTTCACTACAATTAGAGGAAGTATTAATTAAGTGTTTTTTTTTTTTT
>KZ652548.1:64914-92917 GCA_001010745.2 Gerris buenoi | reverse complement strand
TGTGTGTGTGTGTGTGTGGTGTATGTGTGATTTTTTTATAAGATTACAAGAGGATTTTTACATTATATCTTGGTTTCATCTAGATCTCATTTTTTTTTAATCTAATTTTTTCTGTTTGGATTATTGTTTTCTTTTATTTTCCTGCTAATAATAATTTTGGTCCTAAATGTGAATAATTTTTATCATTTGTTGTATATTTATTTACTTAAATTTATTGTTTTTCTTTGTTATTTATTTGTGTACTTACTAAAATAATTAATAGGCTTATCCTATTAAGGAAAAATGAGTTATTGAAGTTGGTCCCTATTAAATTTAATTTCTTTGTCTCTCTAATCTTTGTTGATTTTTTTTATCAATATGTAAAAAATAAATATTTATTACTAAGAAGAAATTATGGTTATTAGTGTTTTATAGTATTTTTGAATTTTACATACAGTGGTTATCATATATAATAACTGCGTTAAGAAAGTTTGGCAGGTTTCTTGTATTAATAATAAAGAAATATACAAGAAGCGACAATGTAGCCTAATGCCCGATGGAGGTTTAACTATGATGTACCACCAAGTCTTGCAACCTATCAAAATAAATGTTGGCATCGATTTTCTTTATCCTTATTAATTATTTTTCCAGACTACATTTTTGATAGCATAAAGGTATAAGTACATTTTTTACTCAAGACATGACCCAGGGTAGGGTAATGGTATCATCACATTTAATTATTATCTGATGACCACTTTATATATATTTACTTTTATTTCCTCCACACTACCAAAACCATTAATAGTAAATTAGTGTGTTTGCACATTTTAGAGTGTCTTAGCTTAGTAAATATTTTAGGCTAAGGGACATACAGTCACCTATTATTTTATTTCAGCTTTAAAGGAGGGAAGGTGAACATACTTGTACACCAATGAAGCGAAACCTCATTGCACTCAGGTGAAAAATTATTTCTTTAGTAAGGCACATATTATAAAAAAATAAAAGACACATTAAAAATTAATGTCAAGCACACTGATTATATTGCACTTGATTGTATTATTTTAAATATAACGGTTTTATTTTAATCTATAATAAAACGCAATGACTGCTTGTACCAGTAATTAGTGGTTGTTTATGCAATTTGAAAATTGTTATATATAAATTACTCGTGTACTGTAGAACTTATCAAGCTGTAAGTAGTTTTAGATGTTACTTAAAGTAATTGTATTTCACAAGGAAATATACTAAGTGTCCTTAGGTATTAATAATACATATATTAATTGTACTTAATGAGCTGCATATTTTTATGTATTTATATGAAATCTGTGTCAGTGGTCATTTCTGTTTATTTATTTATTTAGTTTTAATGTAAATGACTGAATATTAAGTTGTTTTTTTCTTGTTGTACTTATTCAAATTTTGTTTCTCTATTAATTAGAATGTAATAGTAAAAGGTGCTTACCATTTAGGTACATACCATTTTTGGTTGTTGCTTACATAAGTTCATAGTAAATTGTTTATTGTTCTTAGACTTATATTTTATATTGGTATTTAAAATTCCAACTATTGTTGTTATTTTCATGTATTACATCTAATTTATATACACATATTTTTCTCATGTAATTAGTGGCTTCTGCCATACAAAATGGGTTTCCTGGGAAATAAGAACAAAGTGAATTAATTTCTGAGCATATGACTTGAGATTTGAAATTTGGGGAAAATAATTATCATTTTTGTTTTCTGTTATTAAATTTCCTTACAGCAAAATTTAAAAATTGCTCTCTCAGAGAGAGTGTAAGAAACTTCTGCCACAAGCTTTTTCATCTCAACTTTTTAAAGGCTAGTTTTTCTGTTCTACGATGGAGTAAAACAATAAACTTTTTTAGATAGTTAGTTCAATTATATTTGAAAGTAATATTTACTCCCCTGCTCCATATTACCTTTTATAAAAGTTTTTATTTTACAATTTTAAATACTTATACAAACTATATAATAGTCGACTCTCGATAATTCAAACATTCATTAATACGATCCTCTCAATAATCGAAAGCAAATGCTCGGTCCCTCGAAAAACTCTTGGTATTTTGAAGAAAAACAATGC
Organism: Gerris buenoi; assembly: GCA_001010745.2. Classification (NCBI taxonomy): domain Eukaryota; kingdom Metazoa; phylum Arthropoda; class Insecta; order Hemiptera; family Gerridae; genus Gerris; species Gerris buenoi. The sequence goes on along the minus strand of KZ652548.1, from coordinate 90,837 downwards.
AATTTGGTACACTCAGTAATTCAAAGTAAAATTCTGTAAAGTGGAGACGAAGTTCCTCTCTCAACTCTCGACAATTCGAACTTCCTTCCTGGCGAGACACGTGTGAACATGTTACGATTGGAAACTTCTCTCTCCTGGGTATCCCTTCCTCCTCAAGAAAATTTGAGATTTGCTGACTTTGTGGGATGCTTTATCTGACGTTGAAATACTTTCATTTTGACAGAGAAAACTAAGAAAATTTTGATGATTCGGAACCTTTGCCAACGATAACTATGACTGAAGCAAGTGATTCATTAAAGAATCTGCAATTTTTTTCCCCTTCAAACCCAAGTTAAAGAAGAAGTGTTTGAAGCATTATTCACTCCTGAAAATACAATTGACCAAATTTGTTTGACTATGTTAAAGCAAAAAGTAATGACCAATTTTTTTTATCCAAAGAAAGATTAATTTTCCTTGATTTTTTTTATTTATTAATGTTTTTACATACTAGTACTGTACTTTGTTCTGACATACATTGTTTTTTATTTGGTTAAAACATACATGATGACATTTTATCTTGCCCCTTATGCATTTCTCTCATGCCACCATTTGATAATTCGAAGTTTTTTAGAGGTCCCACCAACTTTGAATTATCGAGAGTCGACTGTATATTCAAACAAAATATCACTAAATGAACTAGGAATTGTTCTTGATTATTTTACACTTTTCATTTGTACCATGTTTAATTTGATATACTATTCTGATACAGCTCAGAAATTAAAAACACATTTATTGTTTTTAATATGGAACAATGCAATTATAATTATTACCACATAAATATATTTTTGTATGTGACCATTGAATTGTAAATAACTACCTAACAAAACTTGGTGCTTTATGTCAATAAAACTGTTATTGTTTCATTTACTTATTTTATTATTAGCTATTGTTTTAATCTGGTCAACTTTTTAATATCAAGGAGTTAAAGATAGCAGCTTAATAATCCCTAATTAATGTGCCATCTCTGATGGTCCATAAATTAGTAGCACAATTTTCTTTTGATCTTTACCAACCCTTAATAGATAAGTAAATCTTTGCTATATAACCTCTAAATTCTGCTCTATAGCTATGTTATGTGGGTCATTTCAAAATTTCAGTACAATTCGTGTCATAGGGCATAAAAAGAAAAGTGTTTATCATAAAGTTTGAATTTTTTTTTAACTGAGTGGGGTTAGTGGAAGATGCTCCCTTTGTTTAATACAATATTAACAACAACATGTGAATCAGCCCCAGCAATCCTTCTCAAATCGCTCACTTGTAATATAAAGGGGACAGTAAAAAGGAAAAGGAAAAATTAATTCACTTGTAAGTTCAAGAAGGGATGCACAGGAGCATACCCTTATTCCTAGCTAACCCTTTTATCTAAGGGCTTTCAGCTAGCCACCTGCGACCCACCAAGTAGTTGAGGCTGGCCCTTGGATAATAAACTTACATGCATGTAATTTCAATTTTCCACCTTTAATATGATTTTATACATTTTCCTTTAGCCAAATGCCCAAAAATTATAATAAAAAGTTTTTTAGATTCATTTCTTAAAAATTACAATTTTCCTTTTTGAGGTCGTCCTAGAAACCCTTATGCTTTTGGTAGTTCGTCCGTCCGTCACATCTTGGAGTATATCTCCCGACTTACTAAAGATATAGACTTGAAATTTGGTATATATGTTAAACCTTTTTGCCCAAAAATAGAAAACCTATTGTGTACTTAAACACTCCAAATTTCTGCGATCAATTGAGAATAGATCGCAATATTTTATATAATTTTCAAGTGTGGTATCATTTCAAAGGTATTAAAATTTAGATTACAAATATGTATTGCGTGTAAAAATACATATTGAAATTTAGATTACAGATATATATTTATGTAAAAATACATAAATATATATCTCTATAGTTGAATAAAATTTCCGGGAGTTGATCTAAAAAAAAGTGAAATTCTACTATTTTTAGGGGGCCGTAACTATGGAGCCCCAAAAGCTATAGTTCCCCGCCGTTATTTGACCAAAGGAGCCCAGATGCTAACTTGCCCAGAGGCCCGGGAATCCTCTCAATCGACCTGCTACCTGTCCGGCTGATTGAGTAATGAGCAGAGTTAAAATATTCAAAGACAGGCTAAGGTCTACATTAATTAGGAGACACATGGCTTTTTAACTTAATGGTAATGTCTGCTGGAAAATATGTATTAGATTCAATTTCCACAAACGAAAACATATTGATGCATTTGCTTTATCAACATAACAAAGAAAAAATTACTTGAATATGAGTTTCCTAAAAATGTTGTAGGCTTGTATTGTATTGTACGTGATATAAGTTTTTGTATTCATATTGATATTTTACCGAAATAAAGTTACTGAAGAAGATGTGTATGTATTAACATATATATCTCAAAAAGTTGGGGGGGGGGGGCACCTTTGCTTCAAGGATACCTTGCTAGGTAGTCAATTTAGGGCAATTTAGGTAACAATATTTTGAGGCCAGTGGAAGTAATAAAGTAATAAAGATAAATATAAATAAATGGAATATAAAAAATAAAATAAATGGAAGTAATAAAGATAAACACGCAGAAAGACTTACAACAATAAGAAATAATCTTAACTATTATGAAGCACAATACATACAGAACAGTACAAACAGTAAGCAATTAAAAAAGAAAAATGGCGATGTGTATTGTAAAATAATAATGATGTGTTGCGTGCGCATGTATGCTCCATCGGCCTCTCACCGCCGCTCTCAGGCCGGGTTCGATTCCCTGCTGGGAAGGTTACTTTCAAACATTTTCAAACGAAATGCAAAACGGTCCAGTGCCTGGGCAAGACCGGGAAAGAAAAAGTTAAAACTTAGACCCTGCTTCGCTCTGTCAATAATAATGAATTCTTATGACTGAAGAAACCCCTTTTAGTAACTTTCTGGCTAGTACTTGACGGAATTTTTTTTTTGTTCTTTTTACGATTGCAACAAAACCGTTTTGTCTATAGGCTTCATTTTGTGCTTGAATTAAAGCCAATAAATTTACTACTACTTCTTTTCTTAAGACTTTTCTCGTAGGTGGGAGGTTTTATGCAAGGATCAAGGATCTTATATAAATCCTTGGTTTTATGCCGATATTCGGCTCGAAACGAGATCAACAATTAAAATTTCCATTTTTGGAAAATGATAGTAATTTTTGAACTGTCATATCTCGGTAACTATTCGACGTACAGAGTTTCCGTTGGACCTTAAAGGAAGCCAAATTATATTTACTACAACTTCATTTCTTACAACGTCTTTCGTGTATCTAGGTTAACATTTTTACGCCGATATTCGCCCCAAAACGAGAGCAATACTTAAAATTTCCATTTTTTGAAAGAAATTTCTAATTTTTAAAGTGCCATATCTCGGAAACTATTGAACATACAAATTTGCCATTGGAATTAAATTGTTGTAAATTTATTTTACTCAAAAAATAGTAAGAACAACTAAGATCAAACAACGCATACTTTACGAGGTATATAGCAACAACTGAAAAATGTCCAAAAAATTTTCAGTTTTCTACATATTACGCAGCTAGCACAGGTTTTACGAAGCTGCAAACTTAGGATCACACTACTCTAACTGGTCCGAACAACATAAAAAAAATCAGAACTATATCAACATCAAGCTTTGCGAATTATATAGGTCTAATTAGACTGGCCTAATATTCCGGTTTTGTGTTTTTACGATTGCAACTAAACTACTGGGCCTATACACTTCATTTTGCACTTAAAATGTAGCTAATTAAATGTACTACAACTTTATACCTTATGTCTTTTTGTAGGGGGGCTGTTTTATGCCGATATTTGGCCTGAAATGAGAGCAACACTATATTTGAAAAACATTGCCATATCTCATGGATCTCAAAAATTTTGGAAGTGCCATATCTCAGAACCTATGAGTCGTACAAAGCTCCGGTTGAACTTATGCTACTGCAAATTTACTGTACTTAACATCGAAAAATACGTAGTTTACGAGTTACATGTTACATGGCAAAAAACTAAAAACTGAAAATTTTTCAGTTTTTCAGCTAATACGCAGCTAGCACAGGTTTTTCGAAGCTGCAAACTTATGATCACACTACCCGCTAAGTAACTGGTCCGAACAACTTCAAAAAAAAATCTCTGATGACTCTGTCTGATTTGACTGGACTACATTGCCTCTAGACTTTACTGCGCATCTCTGATAAATTCATACTATTTTTCAAAAATCCTTTTCAATTTAGAATACATTTCTTGCATTGTTAAAGGCTTTGTGCCAAAATATCAATATTATATGATCGCAGAGTGGGACAAGAGCTTAGGAAGTGGAACATTTTTTCTCTTTCATTTAGCTTGACACAATTTACACAATCTTTCATGCTTCTCCCTCCAAGGCTTATCGTTAATGCGTGCAAGAAGCTCCTCTTTGCCAGACCAAGGTTTGGGGATAGGGGAGGGTGTGATTTATGACGTGAAGCATTGTCATTTTACCTTATTAAACATACTCTCATCATGATAAATAATTTAGTTCCTTCAGAAAGAAGAGATAACTCTGGGCTAACTGACTGGATCCCACGGCAAACCTGGCCACCCGCACTTGTCATTACTAGAGATTGCTCTCTATGTAAGTTTTCACATACCCACGTCTGCACTTGTTACCTATTGGACATTCATCTCATTTGTTGTTTTCACACATAGTTAGATGCGGGCGCGGGCCCGCACTGAGTAAAAAGGCACTATGTAAGCAGTGGCGTAACTATGGGCCTGCATTGCAGGGGGTCCCCAAACTAATGTCGAAGGGGGCCCATCAGAGGATATCAAAATCTTATTAGCTTTGAGCTTAGGATAATTTTTTTTTTTTGCTCGTCAATTTTATTTTATCGGGGGCTCCCCAAAAGTTCTTGCGGGGGGCCCCCAATGTCCTAGCTACGCCACTTTATGTAAGGCCGGGTGGAAATTGGTTGCCGCCCTGCATCTATCCTTCAGATTCTTAAGTCTTAATTTAAATTTAGTAAGAATCACGGATTTTTATTCTTTCTATAATATGGCTACACTGGTAAAGACCTTTACTAGCACTATCTCTCTTTACACAACAACAACACAAACACAAAACACATACAAAGGTAAGGTCAGAGTGACAGAGAGAAACAATTATTATCATTATCGTCCAAGTACAAGCAATAAAGTTCGTAAAGTTTATTGATGTTGTTGGTTTGTTTGTGATCTTATATTGATTAATTAACCGGCTTAGCAACACTTGCAAGGGTTTGTTACCTTACAAAATCTTTCAATTATAAAGATAAAAAGTACTTATAATGTGGTAGATAGTCGTTAATTTCCTAATTTTCTTTTCAATCTTTTATTATCTGTGATTTTTCTATTTATAAGTTAAGTATGTTTTCTCATTATAGTACCAATTCAACTGGTTTTCCATCTAAGTGGTCTGAACAAAAGTAAGTTTCAATTAAACAAATGCTTTAAAAACCGATTTTGGTAGAGTTAAAATTTTCACTTTTTAACGTACTCGTATTTTGAAAATTAACTTGAGTTTGAATATTTTTTTCATCTTTGTTGTAAAAGGAACAATTTAAATTTATTCTGCATCACTTTTCTTAATTCTTTATTGTGATGCCTCTATGTGTGATTCTTTCTTATTTTCTCGCTAACGTAAATTTCGATCACTTATTGATTTAGTTCTGAGAGATGATTGTGTAGGTTCACAGAATATCGATGTTGTTTTAGTTTTCTTTACTGTATTAGAGGTGTTTTAAGTGTAAGTGATAAAATATGAGTGGTTTATTAGTTGGTACAATGAAAAAGAAGTACAAATTCTGCCAATACCTGTAAAATATCTATCTTGTAAGAATTGAAAAGTAAGACTAGCCTCTAGGGTTTCTGAAGACTGTTCATTGCTTTCTTTTGTTCAAAGATAAAACTAGGTGAGAATCTTCAAATTATCCTGACATTTCTGATGGCAATTTAAAATTATCATATTTCCTAAGATCTATATATATTTTTTTAAAGTACTTATTAGTTTATTGAAAAGTTTATTGACCCATTACTTACCACCATATGCCCCAACAAGTAAAAAAAAAATAGTTTAAGATAAACTGAAAAGAACTTAAAAGGAAATATGGGAATCTGGTTGTGAGAGTCCAATGGTATTTGAAACAATTACGAATGCTTCTGGGGTTGGTCCCAATTTAAAGTTCTCGGTCTTCTGCTGGTGATTGCGTCATGAAGGGTTTAGGTCACGACGTTTCTCATCCAGTATTGAAAACATCTTCAGGAATGGGTGGGGGNGGGGTTCTAGATGAGTGCATGTTCTAGATAAGTATCAACATTGACCATTACCATTTAATTAAAGTGTCTAATAGACTTATAGACAAAAGATGTACTTCAACAATCTTATTTAACATTGTTTCTTCTGCAGTACAACATGTACTCCCCTATACTTACAAAACTGGTGGGAAATGTTTGGACCTAAACTCTTCATGACTCAGTCACCACCTCACTGTAAGAATTAGAACTTCATGCTAATAAGCAGCTTGTTTGACTCTAACTTTAATGTAGCTGAATATATCTCTTGTTGATGAAATACTACGTAAACTGGTCTGATTTTCTTTTATTAAAAAAGTCTTTAATGTGTTAACTACTGCTTTTATCTTGATACCTGGGTAAAGCAACACTTTATAGCATTTATTTTTTAATTATTTTAAAACTATAAAATAAAAATTTTCTCCATAAATAATAGAGAAAAGTAGTATTTAGTAATAAAAGTAGACGTCAAATTGACAAAGGTTTAGGAATAAGCGTCATGTGATTTTTCCTCGAGTTGATTTATTTGTAGCATTAAGTGGAATTGGAACAACTCATTTTATTATTATTTTCTGCAAGTACTGGATGAAGGTCTTATAGTGAATTGTAAACTATTCTCAAAATACAGAAGAGTTCTACATCATGAAAGAAATTCATTCTGACGAAGAGATGAATTCTGACCCTATGACTGCGATTTTGAGCCCTGTATTGAAGGAGATTAAACTGAATAAAAATGTGTAACAAAATAATATGTTTCTTCGATGACCAACCCCATGAAGTTTGAGCGAAGGGCCTGCGGAATGGGGGCCTGTGGCCTGGGGCAAATTACCATATTGATATAGATCACTTATTTTATTATTGTAGAAACCACTCATTTTATTTTTAAAGGATATGAATTGATTGTACGTGCACTTAAGAAATATTTGTTTATAACCTTCGCTCCAAGGTGTCTTAGGTTTGTTCTCAACCGACTAAATTTTATGCAAGATAAAATAAAAATGAGGGAAAAAATTGTTTGCAGCTGAATGCTATCATATTCTTTTTCAAAATTTTGATAGTGAATTAAATTTTATCCGATGCTATACTCTAGGATACAAGATTTTTTTTTTTTTTTTTATAGATAGAGGTAATCCTAAATAGTACTAATATGTTTTATATATTTAGTAAAAGTAGTATTAAGGATGGTTTTTATCATAAGGGCAAAGAAAACCCAAGTATAATAGTAAGATCTGCAAAGAGGAGAAACCTAGAGAGCTACCCAGTTCTTCAGGATTTTTTTTTTTTTCAGGATTTTGTAAAAAATTTATAAAATAAAAATAAACAATTTTTGACTTCCTGATCAACACGAGATTAGATTAGTACTAGAAAAAGGAATCAGCCACTTCATTTTACTTCATATTGTTGATGTTAAACTCTGGAAATTTAGTTAATGTTAGACACTGGTGTTTGGTCTGAGGATTTAAACTCGTCCATCGCCATAGCATTCAGACACACTGATACTTCTGAAACAAAAATTTTTGCTGTTGTGCTTGCGCTAGAAACTGATTATCTTTATTCAATATTTCATTAAAACTATTCTCATGTTTATGGTTTATTCTATTTATTTCTAGGGACTTCACAACCTCTGATTGCCAGACAGAACAAATCATTATGACTGACAAGGATGTTCAGTTGATAGACCGCAGCTCAGTTGAGGTTTGTTATAAATGTTTGAATTATAATTTTAGAATAGATGTTCTTAAAAAAGCAATAAATGCTATTTAACAAAAAAAGAAAATTTTACTTTTTTAACAAAAATAATAGTGGTTAATACACATTAGTTGATTCACAAATGCACCTTTTATACTATACATTTACTAAATAATATTCAGGACCAAATCAATCTACATTTGGCCCTGCTGTAGCTGTAGTCTTTATATGCAACAGTAAATAAATGTTAAAATATAAAAAAAAGATTATGGAATATGTTCCAAATAATTGATTACTATATCTACCTTCTTGAGATGAAGTTGACGTAGATCTTAAAAAACTTATCAATTCACTTTTCACATTGGTTGTCAATGACTTTCAACTCTTATGGGTAGAATCTTTTATGGGCTTAATGTTAGAATATTTTTTCTCTATATTTAAACTAAAGTTTTATTTCATTAGTGATTTTTTTTGTATTTTACAGACACAGGAAGATGAAGAAGAGCCTGTTGAGGGAGTAGAATCATTTGAAGGTGGTGCTTATGATGAGGATAAACTCAGTAAATTTCTAACAAGAGTTACACCCTCTCTCATCAGTGAGTTAGACAAGGTGCAGAGATCAAAGGCATTTTCTCAGACCATCGGTGATGAGGACACTAAATCCTTAAAGCCTGTGAGGATTGTAAATACTCTCAAATCCAAACATCATTTGCCACTTGAAGACGTAAGATTTTTTATTTTTTTTATTTCAATTTGAGATTATTTAAAAGTTCCATATTTTACAATAAGCATAATTTTTCTCACATTTCTTGAATGAACATATAATAGAATTGAAAAGTATTCGGTCTACTAACCTGTTTAGTGATTGTGTACAAAACACAACCACTAAATTTGTTTTGAAAAAAAAAAAAAAAATGATTCAGAACTCTTGAACTAAACAATTTTAAAGTTTTGAAAATACATTAAGCATTCTTTTAGATGATAACCTTCTGATTATAATTTTTATTTTAATAGGCTAAAGTGTCATGCCTGTCTTGGAGTTGCAGTGGCAATGTTATAGCTGTAGCATTCCAGGCACCATATCATAGCTATTTCTGTACTCACTCCAGTGCTGTCCATCTTTACAATCTCAGCATGTATGTAATTCCTGTTTTGTTTTACATTATACTGTCAATGCAACACAGAAATCTAATGTAATTTAGATGTTAACAACATTCTTTTCTTCCTGAATTTAGTACATGTATATGAATTAGGGCATACAGGGTGATCCAAAAGAAAACGTTTTTCTGGTTATAATTGAGATATTAAGTTCCGGTTTGTGGGTATCTTTATCATTTATAAAAAAATATGTTTTTGTGGTTAATAATGTTTTCTACCATATTGGATTCAGTAGTATATAGTATATTCTTGGAAAGGTCTTAATAAAATAAAACATTTGTCGCAAACCCGAGCTTTATATGTACTCCCTTTCCAAAATGGCTACCCTCAAAGTTTAAAAGTTAAAAAACTCTCCTTTTTTAAATGTAAATGACTAGTTGATTGGCAAAATCAAAACAACTGAGTTTTTTATTTAAGTTGGTTTTGGAAGGAACAAATTCATATAAAGAGATCTTATTACGATAGGTATAAGTTTGAAAAACTTTGCAACACCCTAACAGAAAACTAGATACTATTTTTAAGATACAAAATTACTCATAAATAAAATTATGGATTGAATAGATATTCTTCTGAATATTCATCAATACAAGAATAAAAACAATATAAGACATTAACAATAATTTGTAGAAGGCGTGCTGCCGCCTTTGAATTCACTTGTTTGTAATCAAGCTGTGGCGGTGCCAGTGTTTGAGATAAGAATAAAACTTATCTTCCATCTACCGTTATCAATTACTTTAATAACTGTTATCACTTCCGTGCTTGGTACCGCTGTCACTAGGACGTCCCCTCCCCAAGCGAGTCTAAACGCGGCACCGGTACACTGTACTAGGATAATAGAAAAAGGTAGGAGGTAACTGCACTCGTTTACATTGCCGCTTAGAGGTCGGCATAGTTATGATTATGATTATGAATGATTGGTTCGTTAAAGGACACCCTCTCCTCCATCCTTATCACACTCCGTCCATCATTCCGTCTGGCCCTTAGCCCTTTAATACTCTTGATCATTCTATACTGCTACCATCCCCCCTCCCTCAACTATAACTTCTGTTCTACTGCTCTGATTTGCATCGGACAAATGCCATAACCCTTAGAATTTTATTCCTAATAAACTTACATTTATAAAATTTATTTTTTTCTTTATTATTTTTTATTTATGTTATACTACAATTTTTTCCATTTATTATAAAAATGTGGGTGAAGAAGCTAAAAGATTACTTTTTAATAAATTGGAAAAGAAAAAAAGTTCTTTCTTTCATCGAGCACAACATATGTTCGATTAAATTCCTAATTTACAAACGCAAGAATGTGTACGGTCAAATTTTTTTACATTTTCATGTCTTCACATCAACTCAAAAAGTGTTATCAAAAAGCGTTACACAAGCATTAACAAAAAACAACACCAAAAAGCGTTACATGAAAATGTCTCACTGTCTTGCAGACTCTCATGCAAGCAATTTTAATTTTAGTTTGTGGTGAGAGTCATATAGGCAGTCCATAAAAATAAAATTTGAGAGTAATCTTTTACAGTTAGTTTGTTCTTTGCAATCCCATCCCAATACATGTTGTATGTCAAATACTATTGTTTTATTAAATTGTAAAAATGTTTGACTTTATAGCTACTAGACTTTATAGTCTATAAGATTAGAGTTGGCACAATCGAAGGCAGGAAACAACAAACGTGGAGGTAGTTTTGGGGTTATAAAAAGGGTAAATCGGTGTTGCTATGTTATATTTTTTTTGTGGAACAGGGGTAGAGTAGAGCATTTTTTTTCTGAAGTTGCATTCAACATGGGGGACCAATAAAATTGTTTCCCTCAAAATTTTCCCGCCTTTTGATTGTGCCAACTCTAATCTTATAGACTAGATTATACCTAGTGTAGTACTAGATTATACCTAGGAAATATTTTCGAAGTTATGTAATTCTTAGTGACTATATGAATTAGAAGAGACTTCTTCTAGGAATGCACTTCTTTTTTCAATTTTTATTTATTAACAACACATATTTACTTATTTAGTTGGTTGTATTTTATTTTTTCCCCACAGTCGTGACTTCGATCCTTCAACCCCAAATAGGGTTATTCCTACGGAGAGCTGCGTTACCAGAATTGCTATGCATCCATATGAACCGTCTGTCATCGCCATAGCAACTCATGATGGTACTTTCCAAGACTTTTTTTTTTTAACTATTCATTTTTGCTATTTTATCTTTAATAGATATTTACAGTCTAAAGAAAATACATTTTTAAAAGTCAATATTTAAATTCAGAGCTATGAATGTTAATTTAGTAGCAAAACTGGTAAACTAAGTTATTATTATTTTTTTGCATATTTATTGCTTCCGAGCTTACCGCAGGTAACAGAAGCATTGTGTTCACTTTTAAGAACAAAAAAGTTTTATGCGTCCGATCAAGACAGAAATCAAACCATATCTATTCAATGAGATGAACATTTTTTTCAAATACAATTTTTTAGTAAAACCTACAGCGACACCCCTTAAAATAAGAAAAACGGTTGTAGCTGTGTTGAAATTTTTTAAAAATTAATGCTTTGTCTAATTGAAAAACTGGTTGCATTTTGCAACAAACCGGATCTACAATTTTGGTCATAGGACATTTTGTCGTATCTCTATCGGTTGTACCCTGAATGGGGCAATTTTGGTTTTAATTTTTTCAATTTTTGCCTTTAAGCTCTCATATCTTTGGCAATTGTTGACCGATTTTAATTCTGGTTTTTGGGCTTTAATCTGTCACTAATGCCCTTTAAATTAAGTGATTGATATGTTTTTAATTTGTCCTATTACCTGAGAAATTGAGAGTAAACGTTTTCCCGAGTGCCGTGGTCATGTGACCACTTTTTTTAGATTTCAGTATTGTGTCGTTTATTGTTTGAAAGGCCTTGATTTGTACATTAAAGCGGTTTTATTTGTTTATTTTTATAAAAATTTGTACCCGTACTTTTGTAGTGATTTGTTGGTTTTTTGCAGGTAAAAGAGGTTAAATAAATTTTTCATTGTTTTGTAAGTGGTTTATTTTTCTTTATTAGGTTATTTTATACCTTATTGGATTGTTTGTTTATTTCAATATAATTATTGAACCCAAGGGTACAATTGTAAAAATTAATATTTTAAATAATGATGTACATCGTTGAAAATCTCTTTAATAGTAGATTAATAATTGTTGTGGAGTGTATTGTTATGTTTATTTTTTCTTTGGATAAATTGAAAATAACTGTTTTCTTTAGTTTTTCGGATTTGGTTGAGTAGGTTATTAAACAGCTTGGTTTTCCGGTGGAATCCGCGTCTCGAAGGGGGTGAAGTCCGACGTTTCGCTTCCACTACTGGAAGCATCTTCAGGGGTGTGGTGCATCGTGATGTTTACTTGAAGCAACTTGAGTATATCTTGTGTTTGCTGTAGCATCTTCAGGGGTGTGGTGCATCGTGATGTTTACTTGAAGCAACAACAAGACATACAGACAACTGGAGAGAAGGACGACGATTTATAGTTGCTTTCTGGAGCGTAGATTATACCTAGATTCACCGGGAGTTTCATCAGTCAGGGATATCCTTTGTCGGTGTTTCTTTGTGGAGCGGGGGATGTTTGAAGTCCAGACGTGACCGCGGCGCCGCTTTTTGCTTTCTTCTTGGCACAGCTACTAACCAGCGGCTTCCAGGTCCGGGAAAGAGTGAATCCATCCTCTCTATTGAAGTTTTCCGGCTGTTTCTCGATCTCGATGGCCTCTCATACTAGCCGGTTGTGATACCTGTTGACCGAAGCAAGCACTCGAATGTCCTCAAACTTTATGAGATAGCCGGTTTCATCCGAATGTTGTGCAATCGCTGATCTATGATCGTTGTTCTTCACTGCTCTCACGTGTTCCTGAAGGCAGGTGGAGATCAATCGTCCGGTTTGTCCGATGTAGTTTTTGCCACAACTGCACAGGATTTGGTAGACACCGCAAGTTTTGAGATGAAGATGATCCTTCGGCGATTTCAGGAGGCTCCTGGTGGTCACGTGGGCGTTGAATGTGGTTCCGATGCCGTGCTTTCTGAGAATCCTGCTTATCTTGTCGGTTGTTCCTTGGATGTAGGGGAGAAATACTTTCCGCTGGTCTTCCGTCCTTTCTGCTGGGGTGCGCTCCTCGGTGCTCTCTTCTTCTCTCCAGTTGTCTTGTTGTTGCTTCAAGTAAACATCACGATGCACCACACCCCTGAAGATGCTTCCAGTAGTGGAAGCGAAACCTCGGACTTCACCCCCTTCGAGACGCGGATTCCACTGGAAAACCAAGCTGTTTATTACGAGTCTACCCCCGGAAGCCTACGCACCGAGTAGGTTATTGTTTAAATGGATAACTTAATAATAAATTTTAGCTCTTCTTGTCTAGACCATTACACATTGATACATTATGTTATATTTAAGCTTTATTTAACTTTTTCACCCAAATAATTCATAGGGGCTTGATAGTTTATAATACTTGATAATTAAAAAACAAAATAGCTTAAGCCTACTAATATTTTGGTAACCCATCCCTAGGTTTCCTGACCCCCCCCCCCCAAAAAAATCAATGAGAAATATATAAGTTAAGTCAAGTACCAGACCTATCAGGTGTTAAAGATCGCTAAAAACTGTTAATTATTCTTACACAATAAACATTGAAGTAATAAATCGTTAATGCTAATATAACAATAAAGTACAAGATAGCATGTGAGGAAGCTATGTGCCACACTAATTGGCAGTGTATTTTTATGTTATTGTTTGCCAAGTTATTGGTTTGTTACAGTAAATAAAATAATCTTGCCTAAATGGTTGTTTTGACTGAGATTTTGTGCACCCTAATTTTATACAATTATGGTGACAATACTGTTGTGTTACTTTTATTTAATTTCTCTATTCAGAATCAATCTTGTCTAATATCTGCTTGTTTTCTAGGGGCAGTTGAGGTTTGGAATATGTGTCCGAAGGACGCCATAAATCAGAAAATTGTTCGCCATACTGATTCAGTAACTCAACTTAGATGGGTTAAAACAGATAGTCATATGCTTATTGTTTCATCTGGTTTGGATGGAGTAATCCATCTATTTCGATACTCCTCTATAGTTAATGACACATCCAGATTTGACAGGTGATTATTTTTTTAGTTGACATATTTAATTTAAAAATAAATTTTAAGTTGGGTACGAATAAAATAAAATGTATCAAACACATAAATGCATGTTTTGTACGATCCCTAAAATAACCTTAAATACAGATGTTTGACATAATAATCTTTATTTAATTTTTGTAGTTGTGGTTTGAAAGAAAACGTATATTGCTCAGATAAAATTGTATCTTGTTTCCTTAATTACTTATTCATTTTTATTTTAAAATCTTTAGCTATTTAATTGGTGAGGAGCGAAATTCAGCTCAGCCAGGAGTGACTTGCTTTGCTTTTTCACCATTAAAATGGACAAATTTTGTGGCTGCTCTTGAAGGCGGTGCTCTTTTACAATGCTCTACTACTTCTGCCATGGTCAAAGGTATAATTTAAACTTAATTATTATTTTAGTGCATTAACTAACAAAATAATTTAACTATTTTTGGTGCATTTATTACTTTTATTTTATTTTTAGGAGGCAAACATAACTTTGAAGGGATTAAAAATATTAAAGATCCTATTGTAGGCGTAATGGCTAGACACACTGCACCCATCTCAGCTATAGAATTTTCACCTTATATTCCTGATTTGTTTGCTATTGCCACTATTGAAGAAAAATTCTATATTTATTCTCTTAATCAGGTAATTAAAGATTAAGATAAATATTAAAAAGTGAGTTGAAGTCATGACTTTATTTCTTTGAAGTTGATTATAACTTCAAGCTGGTGTCCTTGCTGTTAGTATCGTAAGCCACGATGTTAGTATCGTGGTGCTTCGTCACAATACTAACATCTCAAATTGCGGACTATCACAACAGACTCAAATTGCCAAATCACGAACTGCACCTGCTGGATATGTGCCCTTTCTCTCAAGTCACCCAGGCTTGCCTACTATAGAAAATAATAACCACAATTACTTAAGGAAAACTAGAAAGGTTGATGAACTAAAGAAACTAGAATTGTGTAGGACTTATTTCTAAACTTCCATTCCCAGGTATGATATTCGTAATAATGAAGCGATGTGTATAATATAGTCTTGATTCTTTTGTATGAAGGCTTCAGAAACAAAACTATTTAAGCATTTCATTTAATAGCTTGGCCTACATGGTAATAAGAAACACCTAAAGATTCATTGTACGAGCCTTATGGGGAGAGCACAGGGTGAAAGCTAGTTATAAATTATAAAATAGTTAATTACAATTTTATTTCTATTTAATGTATTTTAATTACAATTTTAATTAAAACAATTATTTGATTTCTTCATTAAGATATGTAATGTGTATTTTACTGCCTATTAATTCTTTGTTTTGTCTGTTAAAAATAGCGTGCAAGTGTAAGTGTTATTTGGTGTGAGTTTGAAGTCATGGGACTCGTGTGGAGTGGATGCAATGCCCATGCTATATATGCCTGGGGTAATTCTGACCATCCAGCTTTGTTTGACAGTCAAACTGCTAGGCAGGTAGCTCCACTAGAACCACCAGGTCATGTTCATTCAACTTCAGCTAATCACGGCAAGATTTTTATCCCATCTGCTTCCTTGAATAATAAAAAGTAAATACATTTATATTATTATTTAATACATTTTTAACATACATTGTATGATCTGTAAAGGACTATCTTTAAGAAATTTGAATAATCAAAAAACAGGGTAAGCAAAATAAAATAAGAGAACGCTAAAATACATAAGAGTTAAGTCTTGCTAATCCAGACTCCGTTAGTCTAGATGAACCGGACTTCAGGTTTATCTAGATCTAGACAAACCTCAATAATTTTCTAATAATGTACAATCAATAAAATTTGAACTTATGTCAATAAGATGGTAAAATTTTTATCCTAAATCAATTTGTAGGTTTAAAATTGGATCATAAGGTCCTTGTTCCTAAATTGGATCCTAGGTACTTGTTTTAATTTTAACATTGATTTGAATAGTTTTGAAACTTGATTATTTTAAAACTGCTTCCGTTTTATCTGAATAATGATATGCCCCGGGTGAAGGACGTTTTCACACGTCAATTAATTTATTTCTTTGTTTTTTTTTTGTTTTTTTTCCTGCTTCGCTATCATTCAATGTTTATCTCTTAAAATACAATTAGTTTTTACATAACAAAAAGGCCTGATATAGCTATACCAGGTACTAAAATAAAAAATCATTAATTTAAAACTTTCAAATTGAAGATTGAAAATATGGGGGTCTTGTCAAATCAAATAACCTATGGATTTTTTCCATACAGAAAATTTACTGAAAACAAATTAAATTCTGCTGAAAAATGGCTAAAAGCATTAAACCGCAGAGTTAAATAACTTCTATTCTTAATAATTACTTAAAAAGTTAATTACTTGTAGTTGCAGCGATAAGGGCCCCACGGTGCGGGGGAGCTACCGGGGATCTGGGGGCCCCCGGAAGGGAGATAGAGGGGCCCCCAAAGCCTTACCGCCGCCACTGATTACTTGGTTAAAAGTATTAAAAAAACTTGTTAAAAAAGCCTTGCACTTGACAAATAACAAACAAATCCTTTACATGAGTTAAATAAAGTCTAGTTTCCAGTTCTTTATGCTTCAAATAATAGTGCAGTTGTCCTTTAAGTATTGGACATTTCACATTAGTTAATCTAATCATCAATAAACACTTTTCTATTAATTAAATACCTTACCAGAATTATTATTTCTATATTTAATATTTTAAATATTTATGTACTATTCTTCATTTAATTGTTTTTAATGTAAAGCTTACTGAGGTGCTAACTTTATTTACATTTTGTATAATTTCAGTCCGAAACTGCTTGCCGTTGGTTTGTCCATTGGAGAAACACACATATATGAATTACCACCTGTCAATTTTTAAATCTTCTAAGTAACCCCTGTAATCTTGATGTGTATTTTTTTAAATTTCCCCAAATAATAATTAATCTATGTGTATTTGTGTTGATGAATGTAAAAAAAGATAATTATGTATATTTTATAAATTACTTCTAATTTAATTTTTAGCTTTTTATTTTTTATTAATTTAATTGAAAATTTGGGCATCATATTGCTATAGTCTACATTAATTTATTTGATTAGCATTAATTTACATGTCCTTTTTACTTTTCCTCTCTACCTATAGTAGGAAAAGTATTGTTTTCACCAAAAAAATGTTGTAATATGTTGTATTTATTTTGTTAATATTATTTTAAGATTTTATACATAATTTAATTTAACATTTTTCAATTATTGTTTGTACATATTGTTTAACCATATTTATTTAATTTTATCATATATATTTAATGTATAATAGTTTAAAGAAATACAAAACTATTTTTCTGAGGACCTCGTTCAAACTCTTAAATATTTTATGAAGATAAATTTAAGTCTGTTACTAACTATAAATGTTTTAAAAAAATGAAATATCCATATTGATTTATTTGCATGAATATGTGTTTAAAATTAAATGTTATTATCTGCGGAACAAACTGCGGGCTGTTTCATGAAAAGATATTATCAGTATTATTCCAAAGACATAATTTGTAAAATTTTTTTTTTTTTACCTTACCCTAGTGCTTCCTTTATCTCCAGTCTGATTTGATAGCCTTAAAAATATAAAAGCTTTGGTTTTATTTAGTGACATTGACTGAGGATACAAGAGGAAAGTTTTGAGAAAGGTTTACAGAGGAGTATGCGTTGAAAGTACTTGCGGGGATGATGATTAACCAGGAACTGCAGTATCTACAAGGACCTTGTTGCCTAGATCAAGAGCAGTAGACTAAGATTTCTAGGCCATGATGAGTTCATGCCAGATCATTGATTAGCCAAGGTTTTCATTGGCTACCCTAAAGGAAAAAGATGACAGGGCCTCGCCAAAGGTGGTTGGTGGACGTGGAGACAGACTTGTGTTCGATTGGAGTGTACAGAGAAGAACCCAAGGTAGAACCGAAGGGTAATAAAGGTAATTTGATTTATAGTGTTCCAATTTATCAAAACGTCTCTTGCCCATTTTAGCAAATCTGTGGAACTGAAAGAACATTTTAAAACTCTAGAACTAATTGCAACTATATAGCCAGAATCCGTGTTTAATTATTTCTGCTATTTTAAAATACTTAATTATAATTTATACTTAAATGATAGAGCTTGTAAGCACAGATCTCCGCAATGTTTTTTTTTTTTTTTTTTTTTTTTTTCTTTATTTTTCCTTACTTAGAGAGCCAAGGACTGTTTACTAAAAATTATATATAGCGCTTTCTAATAGTTAGTTGCCTGAGGTACTATAAGTCTTATAGATAGAGCTATGGGTATTATAGGAAATAAGAGGGAATCTATTGGAAATATAGTTGTGAAGCTATAATTACAGACTAGCACTCACTATTTGCATTACATCTTCTATACTTTTTGTTATAATAACATTTTTTTTTTTTAATAATAATTGTGGCTATACAGGGTGTTTGGTCGAAGATGTAACAAACGAAGAGGGCAGATTCTACCCATCATTTGCAACCAAAAAAACTATATATACCATGGGTCAATTCTCAATAGTTTCGCCACAATAAGTTGAGTTTTTGTAAAAAAAAAAAAAACGACTGTAATGACTGCAGACCATAGTCCTATGGGAAATTTTAACTCTTATGATATTTGACCGGAATATAATTTATCATTATAAAAATGGCAAGTATTATTTATTTTATTTTTTCAAACTTAATCATGCTAAATGCAATTATTCATTAATGAATAAAAATAAGGGGGTTGACATTGTTAAAAAAAAAACACAACACACCCTGTGGAAACAGTAATAATACTACACTAAAAATAATAATGCTATTGTAGAAATAAGTTTTGTATAGAAAAACTTGTTGGACAAATTCTTTAATGTAGAATTGCATTTAACATGATTAAGTTAAAAAAAAATTATACCTATTTCACATTTTTATAATGATAACTTACATTTGNGACAAAATATCCTCAAGCTCAGTTATTTTAAATTCGACTTCTAACTCCGGATGCGAGTTATACATTTCGCAGTATGACAGATGATTAATTTTGTTGCTGTCCTTATTTAATAGTTCATGGAAATGCATTAACCATTTCCTTGCGTCTATGTCTCCACACAAAAATGCATTGTTAGGCCTAAGTTTTTTAACCATACTCCAAAATTCTTTTGAGTCTCTTGCCTCAGCTAGTTCTTTAGCAATTTCCTCGTAATACTTTTTTCTATACGTAATAACTTATAATATCTCTTGGCCTCACTATACATTTGTCTTGTCAACTCCGTGCTATTAACTCTTACCAAATCCAACATTTTAAACGTCCTATTTCTCGATTTCTCACATTTTCTATTGAACCAGACCTCGTTCTTCTCTTTTTTTTTTCTTTACCTCTCTTGTCCCGTTCCTGGTAGTTTATAGCCTCTTTTATCACATCCGTTAAATTCTCTACTGTTAACACTTCACTGCTACTGTTTTTAAATTTCTGGTCCACTATTATTTTTAGTTTTTTCTTGTACGACATCATATCAACATTTTCCCAAACTAATTTAGGTAATAACGGCATTATATTATTCATTACATTTTCACAATCAACTCGAATGTCAACTCTTATAGGCATGTGGTCAGAGTAAAATTATTTTCCCACTTTAAGGCTTTGTATGAAATTTGCACTCAGAATGCTAATACAGACGAGATCAATCACTGAGTTCCCTCGCGGGCCAATATAAGTCCATTCTCCCTCAGTATCTCCCCTAGTTCTACCGTTCATTATGACTATTCCGTTATCTTCACAGAACTCAATAAATTTTTTCCCTCTAGCATCGACTTTTTTATCTCTGGATCGTCTGACTTTCGTTAAATCGCATTCCACCAATTCCATAACATCTTCCTCCATCTCACTTTCCTGACCTATTTTAACATTCATATCGCCAATCAATAGTATTTGCTTCCCCTCATAATATTCCATCCTATCACTTAACTTACAGAAGTCATTTTCCCATGAATTACAATTTAAGTATAACGGGTATATAATTAATTCTTTATGTTTATTACGCAGTTGGATGAACGGTTCATCTGTAGCGTTCATTTTTACATTGAGTTTTGACATTAGAATCTTATTCACTCCTATCATTATTCCCCCACTTGCTCTACCGAATTTATTATCATTTTTTGCATGTTTCCAGATTAATTTAAAGTTAGGAAAAAATTTACTTACATCCGTTGCTCCACTCTCCTCTATAAAGGTTTCAATCAGTATAAATATATCATTGCTCTGAAATTTAAAATAAATTTGTCTTCACTTACCAAACACTTAATACTTTTACTTTTTTATAAATATAGTGGAATAAAGATACTAATACCGTGGCCAGGCGGCTGGAGAAGAAAGGCTAATACAACATAACAAAGCTTCTTCAAGTAAATTATCCTCAACAAATACATTATCTTAGGTAGTTCATTTTAACTGTACTATAAACTATAATACAGTATTAGATAAATATCAATTTATTATTATGAACTTACCTTACATACACCAATTAATTTAAATTGAAACTTTATACAATAAATTGTATTTATATATGTATATTTAAAAAATCCCCCCTTTGGGCACCCCTGGGCGTGGTCAGCCTAGCTGCTGGTGCTTCATTGCAACAGGGTTAGTCAAATACTTGTCCATGGTATTGGCAAAGGTAGGCTAAATACGGCCCAGGCTTTAGATGTATCAAAAAGGCAGACAAGAGTCAGTTACATAAAAACAGCTTCATAAATACTACATAAATGCAGCTTCTGAGACAAGAGACATTTAAAAACAAAAAATTTTAGCCCCCCCTTTTTTTCTCTTTTTGAATGGACATCAAAGATTTCTTTTTAATTGCATATACTTGCAATTAATGATTTTTCAAACCTTTTTCTGTCTTTCACTGTATCAATAATTACTCAGTTTATACTTTAGGTAATGAATTGTACTCCCATCTATATCATACACATGGATCTCATATGTTGCCTCTCCTGTCTCAGCCTTGTCAGGTTTCTTCTAAAACTCTTACCAGAAGTAATCTTTAAAGAGTATTTTATTGTGGAGGATTGAAGGAGTATTAATTAAACAGATGCGAATTATTTAAAAGCAGCATGTAATGTGAAAACCTGAATGGCATTGAACAAAGCGAAATATGATAATATATATTAGGTAAAAGAATATGCTGAGCCAACTTTCATCTTAGCTTAGACGGAATCAGCCTACTGATCTGCATTCTGCCACCTACTCAGACAAAAAAAAAAAAAATAAATAATTCATATTATTTGGCATTCCATTTTTAAATTTTTGGTAGTTTTATTACTACGGAAAGATTATTTGGCATTGAAAGAAAAATTATTCATTATTATAATATATTGACTAGCCCTCACCCTATGCAAGTTCAACTTGCAATTTTTGATGACATCATCTAAAACTAATATAAATAACAATGGACATAGGATTCTGCCTTGCCTCACTCCAGTTTTATTAAGACATTTTTTGGGAAAAACTGTGACTTGTTCTTATCACATTCTGTAGAAGCTTTTGATTATCTGAAAATTTTATCTAAAAGGCCCTACACACGACCACCCGACCGCAAGGGCGAACGGGGTTGGCCCCGACAGTTGGAGCATGTGTAGGCTTGTCGGCGGTCCAAAACTGCTGGACCCGACGGTCGGGTGGTTGGTCGTCTCATACAACCAACTGCCTGACCGTCGGGAGCCCCCCACTCTCGATCCCTGTCGGGTCGGACCATGTGTAGCGCTGTTGGCCGATTCCTCCACCCGACACGACCACAACCCTACCAATCTACCACAAGCAATCATTCGAATCGGTTATTTTTTTTGGAGTTTGGTTGTGTCGGGTGGTGTGTAGGGCCTTTAAGGGATTTCCATATCTAGAGGAGGAGAAGGATTAAGGAATTAGGAGGAGGCATTGAAAAAAAGAATAATAAAACCTATCAAATATCAGATTATCTTCTACGATATCAGCTACATTACTACAAACTATTACCAACAAATGAAAAACTGTTTATAGCACCCCACGCTTTTACCTTTATGGACATACCCATAACTGTGATTATACATAGTCTTGATTATTTATGCTACTTTAGACTGATTTTAGAGGTAGATACATGGATTAAAAATAAATTAATGTTAGTAAAAAAAACATTTTTAAAAATAAGCTTTTATTTAAATTGCATTCTTCTCAGCTATCCCTTCTACAGGGACGGCCCCCTGTAGAAGGGATAGTATATTTACTATATACTATAGGGCGAAGGGAGCGGCCGCTCCAGGCGCCAAGGCCCAGGGGGCGCCTGCCAGGTGCCTCAGAAGTAAAATAAAAAAGTTTGTTGCACTTAGCCTTACGATTTTTTGAGGATGTGGCTAGTAAGCAACTGACAAATTCCGAAACTTACATAACTGAAAATATACAGGGTGGTCCAAAAGTCTCCCCCCCCCCCTCTTAACTTTTGAACGGTTTGAGATAAATTAATGAAACTTGGGGGATCTCTACCACGCCAAGCGAAGTTTGTTTTCATGTTATTACCCACTCGGGGCAACCCCCCACTTTGCCCCCAGGCCACCCAACTTCAAAATTTCAAATTGGAACGTATATTTTTGATAGCATATTTGGATTCTACGGTGAAAAATAATAAACTTTTACTTGAAACTATTTTTTCTATCACCAATATTTTGCCCCCTACAGGGGGGCAAAGATAGCAAAATAACCCTTCCGAAATAGTAAAAAATAACACTTAAATCGTTATAAAATCTAAACGGTTAGAAATAAAGTAATGAAACTTGGGGGATCTGTACCATGTAAAGGGAAGTATGTATTCAACCACTCGCGTACTAGGGGCAACCACCATTTTGCCCCCAGGCGCTGAAATCTACCATTTTTATGCCTTTGCCCCCCTATAGGGGGCAAAATATTGGAGATAGAAAAAAAAGTTTGAAGTAAAATATTCTTATTTTTTGCCGTAGAATCTAAATCTGCTATCAAAAATATACACTTCACGTCAAAATTTTGAAGTGAGGTGGCCTGGGGGCAAATTGGGTGGTTGCCCCTGGTGGGTGATAGCATGAAAACAAACTTCCCTTGGCATGGTAGAGATCCCCCAAGTTTCATTAATTTATCTCAAACCGTTCAAAAGTTAAGAGGGGGGGGGGGGAGACTTTTGGACCACCCTGTATAAATATTACATGGCAGTGCTTGAAGCCCTCTTTCCTTTATCTAAACAAAATAGAAAATGAAGAAAATGGTTTTGAACGATCGCTGTGAGTTATTAAATAGGCGCTTATCTGTTGATACAGGCACTAGTCGAGTGTGCGGCCAGAACACCCTCCCCCGCCAACTCCATGTAAGATGTATTATTAGATGTAAGTTACATCTTACATCCCCTGCCGGCGAAGCGAGTGATGTTTTGGTTTAGTTGGAGAATTTGGCAGTTAAAAAAAAAAATAAATAAATAAATTGGCCAGTACGAAACAGGCCAAATAGTACAGATTGACGTCAAAAGAGGCAACTTTACTTAAGAATGCAAATTTTTTCTTAAAATTCTGAAAATTTGCCTAGGGCCCCCAGACTCCTCCACCTTCTTCTGGGAGCTGCAATAGCTTGACCACCCCCTGAAAAATCCAATTTCCCGTTTTGAACTTAACTTTGTATCATTGCTACCCTAACAATTGATTAAAACTTCATAATTATTGATTAAATTACATAGTTTATTATAGATTTTAAGTATTACTGCGTAATGGCTATTTAATGATCTATTTAATCTACAATGATTAGGAGCACACATTTTATTACATTACATATACTATTTTTAAGTTATTATATCAGTTTGATATTTTTTTGTAAAAATGCTTGTGTTATACTATTGTCAACGAACTACACCGTATGTTTACTTTGTTTTATGACAAAGTGTTAAAATCAAATTTCTCCTAAGATATGCATAAAATCGCTGTTTTGAGTGGCTATATTTTCAAAATTTTCCGGGGGTGGGCCCCAAGACCCCCCTCCCGGAATGTGTACTCCCCTTCAATAATGTACTGCTAACGATACCCGCATGTACTTGAAATTAGAAGCAAGCAAAGAGGGGTGCCGGAATTGGATCTCACTCCATCCTAAAGCTTGCCTTGGGCCGGCACTGCCCTTCTAATTAACACCCATATAATGGACAAACTTAAAAAAATAACTAGTGTGCCATCTTAGATTTAGAATGACGTCACTTAGCTAACCATGCATTGTGATCCAAACTAAACATGTATGCAAAATTTCAATTCAATTGGTTGAGGATTACCGCTTTAAAATTCAGTTGCAAAGTTTGACCCGAACATACATGCAAACATTGATTAACATTTCTAAGTCGGATTTGAAAGATAAGGATACAAGAATTAAGTAAAGGTAATAATAAAATAACTGTAAATAAGTGAATAAAATCAATCTTGTTTGCTATTTTTGACTGATTTTTGGGGGAGGGGAAGGATAAAGGATTAGGACAAGGTAATGAACAAAAGGATATTACAACATGTAAAAAGTGAATAAAATCAATCTTGTTTGCTATTTTTGACTGATTTATGGGGGAGGGAAAGGATATAAGGATTAGGAAAGGCATTCAACAAAAGAAAACATGAAAAAAGTTAATAAAATTAATTTTGATTTAATTTTTTAATCAAATAAAATCTTATTGGTTATTTGACTGATTTTGGGGGGAGGGTGAAGGATATAAGAATTAGAATAAGGTTTGAACAAAAGGATAATACAAAATGTAAAAAGTGAATAAAATCAATCATGTTTGCTATTTTTGACTGATTTTTGGGGGAGGGAAATGATAAAGGATTAGGACAAGGTAACGAACAAAAGGATATTACAACATGTAAAAAGTGAATAAAACCAATCTTTTTTGACTGATTTATGGGGGAGGGAAGGATACTAGGAGAAGGCTTTAGAAAAAACGATGTTATAACCTGAAAAGAAGTAGTAGTAGTTAGGTCTTAGTACTAAACAGGTAAAATAAATCTCTTGTTAGAACCTAGCAATTAGGCCATATTTTAATAGCTCCCTAGTAAGGGTTTCAGCCGCTAAAAGCATCATTCCACCGTAAAATGAACTGCTGAAACAAGAATGGTGTGGTCTTTGATGAATCATATAAGTCAAAGCATCATGGCACTGGATCGAACTTCCGACCTCGTACTGCCCTTTATTCATTGATGGCCGAGTAGACGTGGTAAGAAATTTAATCCACACGTCCATGCTGGCTTTCTAGTAAAAAAAGTAACAAAACCATTCTTTTTGACTATTTCTAAATCGGATTTGAAAGATAAGGATTAAGTAAAGGTATTAATAAAATAACTCCGTAAAGAAGTGAATAAAATCAATCTTGTTTGCTATTTTTGACTGATTTTGGGAGGAGAGAAAGGATAAAGGATTAGGACAAGGCATTGAACAAAAGGCTAATACAAATAAAAAAAAGTTATTAAATCAATCTTGTTTGCTATTTTTGACTGATTTATGGGGGAGGGGAAGGATATAAGGATTAGGAGAAGGCATTAAACAAAATAAAACATATATTTAATAAAATCAATCTTGTTTTCAATTTGACTGATTTTTTTTTTTTGGGGGGGGGGGGGG